>JACXGM010022804.1:0-16521 GCA_016801145.1 Umbra pygmaea | reverse complement strand
TATAATATTTTTAACAATACATTACTTTGTCAGTGAACATTTTTTCTGCCGGAGACGCTAGATTGGAAGGTTGTCATTGACGACGATAACAAAACCCATGATCCCACGCAACCTCCCGACGTCATCCAAGTACATCTTTTGCTATTGTTTTGATTGAGAGCCCCCTGGTGGCCAAAAATTACATATTGCACGTTTAATAAATGTATAATTTTATATTTGTATATTTTTATGTATAAATATTTTTATAGACACATATATTCATTTATTTATTTATTTCTTATTTTGGCAGACTTGGTCCTCCATATTGGTGGGCCATCATGAGTTGCAAAAGGAGAGAACCCTGGTATAGAAGACAATTAGGCTAACGTTAATGAGCCTGTGTCAGAGCCTGATCTGACTGCCTACTCGATTTGACTGACCTACAAACTCCATCACGTTCTGAACGCTGCTTCGATTCACATTCGACCAATGTGTGTTGTTCACAAAAGAAACGTAGACAGATCGTGTAACGTTTGAAGCTAGCGAAATACAATTCAAATGCGAGACCGCAAAAAAGTTCTGATAATTTTATAGCAAATAATTTAGACTATTATAGTTAAACCATCATTTAGGTTTCTCTGTATAAATAGCTAAATAGAAACACTGATGGCGTCAATATTATTTCTCAGCACCTTGCCCATCTGTCTCCTTTCTCCCTCCCGGAGTCTGTCGTATAGAAACCCCTTTGGAGCGGAACGTGGAGCGAATCAGCGTTTAAAATGTGTGTCTGTAACTGTACGTACACACCGCCACAGACTTGAGCTTCCAAAGAAGCTCTGGACGCCCTGTCACGGACGCTTGTCAAAAAAGTATGGTTTTAGGTCTGCTTAGAAGACCTAAGGGATCGGATGGAAGAGTATGGATGCAGCAGGTCGGCAATATACGCAGGAGCCAAAGGTCAGGTCCAGGCTTTATAGGTCAGGACCAGGATTTTATATATTTGATCCTATACTTGATCGGAAGCCAATGTAAGGAGAATAAAATTGGTGTGATATGCGACCTCCTGCTGGACCTGGTCAGCAGTCTTGCAGCAGAATTCTGGACCAGTTGTAAATGGTCCTGAGATGATTTGCTGAGACATGTGAAAATGGAGTTGCAGTAATCAAGCCGGGAAGATATAAAACAGTGAATGATCATCTCGAGCTCAGAATGTGAAACAACTGCTCTAAGTTTGGCAATGTTTCTTAATTGAAAGAAACATGTGCGGGTTAGTGTTTTTTTATATGTTGATCCAGATACATGTTATTATCAAACATAACACCAAGGTTTCTCAGCTTGGATGTTACAGCTGATGAGAGACCCTAGTAGCAAGGTGTACCTAATGAAGTGGCCGGTGAGTATATGTTACCCAGTTTTAAATGAGTGGTTTAAAATGGACTAATATTATTGAAAGGTGGATCACATCTCAGTCATGGCGTCACGAGTAGTTAACATGGCAATGTACCTGGCAACATACCTGGCAACATTCAGTAATAGGAATTGGGCACTTGCATGTGTTGTCACTTGGGTTAACATTGTAACTAGTTCAACCGAGTTGTTTTAATGTGCCTGATGAGCTGAAGTGACACATACTGAATATTTGTATCACAGTGTAGCTGGTAGCTAACTTTATTTATTGCACTTTATTCCCCTATTATTGTTTTAGTATACGAGCAGAGCCAACTGCTCCCTATTCTAGACAATGTAACATCCTCTACATGATTAAACGCCTATAATCATTATAAGACAAAGTCACAATGAGCATCTGTAGTTTCACTGGAAACAACCACTCTTATCAGTTTTACATTATTGGTGAAAGCAATAATTATTTACTTACAGCCCCCGCCTCCATACACACTTGTTCCCTAAGCAAATAGTGAGCTTCCTGAAATCTAAATGAACATACAGAAAAAGTATCTTGTGAAGCAACAATAAGTTGTGTTGTTGGATGAAGATTCAATAAAAAAAATACTTATTGTACCAACATGTAATTTAGAGTTTGGCTATATTCAAGTTTGTAGGAGCAATGTCTATACAAATAGAAGAATTAAATATTAGATTAAAAAATGTCAGACTTCACTAAAAGGTCAGACTTCGTTATAAAGACAGAAAATGATGAAGTGGCTACATCTACGGTATCAAAGCAGTTTGTTCTAATAATGGTCAAAATCAGCCACTCCTTATCAACACTTTGTACTTAAGCAAAATAAACTGTTGATAGTCCATACTTGGTTCTTACATATGAGATAATCATTAACATTAGACATGGTAGTTTCTACATTATGTTGGTCTGCCTGGAGTTACAACAACTAGACTTGGTCTTCTCTCTTATTGTCTTATTCTAGGTCATTCGTAATGGCCACCATTAGTTTAAAAACCCCAAAACCAGCCCACATTTTAGAAATAATTGCAAAACCATAAGACATACATCAACTATATTTAATTTAAATATATTTATAGTATCTTCCTGTAAACGTTGAATCTCTTATGGTACAGTTAATTAAAGAAGAGCTTAACAATGCCAACAAAGGGGAAAAGTTTGCCCTGTGCTTAAACAAAAGGGGGACCAGTATAGTTCATACCATTACAATAATGTCTTAAAAAACAAAGAATTTGATTAAATAGAATTATATTCTTTCTGAAACAATCGGTTTCAAAATGATTGGCACCCCTACAATCATCTTCTTCCTCTAAAGTCTGAAAAGGTCGGTGCATACTTTTGGAGGTATCTTGAAACACTACAAATTCAAGACCCATAAAGTTGTGATTCATCAAAAATGTCTGTGTTGATTTTGATATACATTCCGGTCATTGCCTTGTTGAAAGGTCCATCTCTGGCCAAGTCTCGAATCCCTGGTAGAGTCATCCAGGAGGGCATTATGCCATCAAACCTAATGAGAACCCCATGACCACTAGTAGCAAAACTGATCCCCAGCATGAATCATCCACCACTGTATTTTACTGTGGGTATGATGAGGTGCTTTTCCTTGTATGCGCTCCTCTTTTTTCTGCAAACATACCTATGGTGTGCAGTGTGTATAATTTTTTTGGCCTCATCTGACCACAACACATTAATCTAATTGTAGTTCCAACAATGCCTGGCATATTCAGGCACTGCAATTGGTGGGTTGTGACATCTCAAATGGCTTGTTGACATGTAGGTGACCTTTAACAGTTGATTTGGGTTTAACCTCAAAATTCCACTACGCTGTTCAGTTCTTTGCCTCCCTCACTATCGTTCTCACTGTGTAGGGACAATATGGAAATACATCCTTTGCTTGTAAAATTTGCTTATTATTCAGATGTCTGACACCTTTCGATTATTTACTGTGCACAGGGGTGCCATATGGGGGAAGTTAGGATGCTTCTAAGGGCTTGTGACAGTGGCACTAAAAAATTATGAAAACAAATTTCAACATTAAAGTCTTAACCTATCCACCTATCCTTTTTTCTTGTATTTGGCAAAAAGTAAACAACTAGAGTGTCTGTATTGCGCATCCCCCCACCTCCACATGAAAGGGTTTGGTCCTGTCCCCAAACCAGGCAAGTACCACTCACTGCAGTGTTCAATTCAGGGTGTGGCTCAATGTGGTTGGAGTCAAACATTTACATTTAGGCAGTGTGCTGTACAAGGGCATTTGTTTTGGGGCTGGGTTCAATGTGGGCGCAGTCACACGTTGGACACCGCCCATGTTGGACCCCACCCACCATGTTTTTTTTTTTACAGCTGAGATTTGACAGTCACACACTGAATACAAACAAACACATTTGTACAAGGCACACGTTGAATACATTTTTTGAAGATCACAAGAAATATTATATAAAGTGGTACCAGCAAATGTTTTGTAATGTTTTAGGTTAGGATTAGGAGATGGTAAGGGCACACTGCATAACAGTTTGACTACTGTCACATTGAGGCACACCCCAAATTGCACACTTGCAGTGAGGGGCTTCTCAAACCAGGCACAGCCGGTTCTTGCTAGCAGTGAATTGGCAGGTGAAAAGTGCAGGTGTAGCATCAATGTTGATGTCTAAAGAAAACTCTGGTTTCATAAAACAAAAAGAAAGAAAATAAAGGCAGGAGGGAGAAGAGAAAGGGCGACAATGTTATCACATTTTTCAAAAAGGTGGGTGTAGTCCGTGAGTGGTGGAAAGTTACCTGTTACTGAATATCTTCAATATTCTGAGTGTTTAAAATGTGTTCCTTTTTTAGTCGACATTTAATCAATGCAGGCAAAAGTCTATCAAGCTATTGACACTAAATCAGTTGTCCCTGCCCTCGCCAGGTTTAGTTTAGTTAGTTCAGTTTACCTTTATTTTACCAGACAAGTTGACTGAGAACACTTTCTCTTTTGCAGCAATGGCCTGGGGAGGGGGGGAGAGGGGAATGAATGAGCCAATTGAGAGATAGGGATGATTAGGTTGCCATGGTATGAGGGCCAGATTGGAAATTTGTCCAGGACACCGGGGTTAACACCCCTACTTTTACGAATAGTGCCATTGGATCTTTAGTGACCAGGACACCTGTTTAACCTCCCATCCAAAAGATGGAGTCCTACGCAGGGCAGATGTCCCCATCACTGCCCTGGGGCATTGGGAATGATCTTTAGACCAGATGGAAGAGTGCCCCCTACTGGCCCTCCAACACCACTTCCAGCAGCACTGGTCTCCCATCCAGTGACTAACCAGGCCCAACCCTGCTTAGCTTTAGAAGCAAACCAGCAGTGCAATACAGGGCTATATGATGCGGATGCCAAGCCCAACAGATGCAGCTTCAGTCTCACAACCCCGTCTGCCCATCCGCATACTCCTGAACCAGCTCTACTCCCAACTGAAGGAGGTAAGCAGCATTGTGTTGAATGACATGTCAGTTGGTATAATTGCAGGGGTCCTTGGGATAATTATTTTATGAAAAAATTAAATATTTTTCAATGATTACAATTCAAAAACGAAATATTTATCCACATACAGGTCATTATATGAAACAGCATAAAGTCTAGTGAATGCTGGACAGTTTGAAGAATTGAGTGAGTCTGTATTACTGACAGTCAATGTTAAAATAATACCTTCAAGTCATATGGGCAAGGTATGTCTCCAAGGCTTTGATGCAGACTGAAATATGATTTGTTAATTACTAGTCGGGTGTTATCATTCTATATATTATAATGTGAATTTATTTAATTGAAGAGGTTAATATACAGCTCTGGAGAACAAAGAGACCACTGCAAATATTTCTTAAATCAACCTCATTAAAATCTCTGGAATGTGATCAAGAGGAAGATGGATGCTCACAAGCCATCAAACAAAGCTGAGCTGCTTGTATTTTTGCACCAGTGGTGGCATAAACTCACCCAACATCAATGTGAAAGACTGTTGCAGAGCATGCCAAGATACATGAAAGCCAATTATTATAATATATAGCTCTTTATTTACAGAGCTGTATATTTAAGTTATATTTATTTTAACTTATTCATTAATGTTGAGAATTTTCCAGTCAAGACTTGTACCATTAAAATTACATTTACACTGTAAAAGATCACCATTATCCAGAGTTGGACATTTACTTGAGTAAAAGTACTATTCTGAGTAACTCTGAGGTCACAAGTTTTGGGAATTCCCTACTTAAGACCAAGTTGATCAGGTAAAGGGAGTTCACATCTTACCGGTTACCATGATAGATATTTCCTTTACTCTTTCTAATTGTTTAATAGGTTACTGTTAAGATACGATCTCCTTTTACCTGATCAATTTGGTTTTAATTAGGGACTTCCCAAAACTTATGAACCTAGAGTTACTCAGAAAAGTACTTTTACTCAAGTAAATGTCCACCTCTGCCATTAGCACATATTCAGGATGCCAATACATTTGAAAGTTTTTTTACAGGATTAAAATGACCAAATCAATTGTTTTTTAATCAGATACCCTTGTGTTTGAGCCCAAAATATTAGTCGTTTATGTTGTTTATTTTTTTTATTCACATTTGCTCAATTCCCTGAAGGGTTTGTATACTTCTTCTTGAGTTAACTGTATGTCAACATGTTTGCCATGACACGTATTAGTTTAATATGCTAGAGCCCGACCGATAAAGGATTTAAGGCCGATATTGATACAAATGTTTGGTGATTTAAGAATCTGATATTCGGATATATTGGCTGATATTTATTTTCTATATCCAGAAATGTGTAACAAAACTAACAAATTTTCCTAACATTAGTTATTTGTAGTTATTTACGAGTCCTCACTAAAATAGAATGATAATGCAATTTAAAAATAAACTTGTTTGTTTTATTGTCACAACAGAATAGAGGAACATCAAAATGTATTAAAGTTCTGATAAATAAAATATATAAAAATACAAACTTAAGATATGAAACTTAAAGTTCTTTAAACAAAAACACAACAACAAAAAATCTAAGTGACCAGTGTTAATAGACTTGGTAAGCTTCATAAATATAACTTTTAACAAGACTGGAAAAAATATTCTGTTAAGTTATAGAAGTTCTGATAAAAAAGAACAGCAAAATATAAACTATATACAGTATATGAGGTAGTGTACTTAATCAGTCAGTCCTCAATAGATCGAATCCAGCAGAGGCAGGTTTTAATTTTATTTTAAATATTCATTTATCGGCCATCATAAATGCCAATACCAATAATTTGGAAAATGCCTAATCGGCCGATAATATCGGCCTGCTCTAGGGCCCAGTACTGAATCAATGCCTGAAACCCATTAGTATAATTACAATCAAAACCTCTCAGAATACCAAAAGTGCATAGTGTATAAATTATTTAATTTAGGAATGTTCCCCGAGCTACATAAAAACAAAACAACAGTCAGACACAACTTCCTGTCTTTGGTCAGGAAGTTCTCACCTCACATCCACCTCGAAACATCAATGTGCAGTAATAATGTAACGTTTTCCCACACCAATAAACCACATATATTGCCTTAATTTTAAGACTTTCACATGGACATTTATAGCCCCTGAATTAAGTGTGTCAAAGTGCCTAATTATTTGTTCAAGGTTATTAGGATTCTGAAAGTCAAAAGACTACATTTACCATGATGTTATCATAGCCAAATACTACATCAAGTCTCTGAACTCACTCTTGGACAGACCAGGGCACACATTCACCTTATTTTGACAAGCAGTGTCAGAGGAGCAGATTTCTTACCTCAGTATGAAGAATATCAGGGTCCCTCAGGAACAGGAAGTACCTTCAGTAGAACTGACAAACCCAAACAGGAAAACTCCAAAGCGGCAGGGTTTAAGCCAAAGAACAATGTATGGTTCCGTCAATAGACACTCCCTTTCAGGGGAACTAGAATACATCCAAAGACAGAACGTAGATTCAGTCTGGCCCAGCAGACCCACAGCCTGATAGACCCAGGGAAAGGTTCCTGAAACACTGCTGGGTATACCGCAAGAGCTGACAGAAAGTGTTCCCCTTAGTGTAACGGCATATTGCTTGAACAAACACTGCGGGCAGTGATCTTTGGACCTGGATGGTGAGACTCAAAGCAGGGCCAGAGCAGAAGGCAGTAAAACTGTGAGGTAAGGGGCTGACCAGCCAATCACAACAAACAATGAGGCAATAAACTAGAAGAGAACATCAGGTATGTCACACCTTAAGGTCGGGGACACATGCGCAGCCACACAGACTATTTTCTACTTAATATAATGGATGAATTCAGTTCAAACTTGCATATAGGAAAACCTTAAGATCCTAAGCTTGAGTGATATATAACATAATGAAGCAGAAACTGCTCATAAAATCCCTCATGTGCATAAATAGTCTTTGAAGATGTGGTCCTGGGATTCAAACAAAACATCCTGGCATACTGTAGCAAGAGCCATGTTCTCCCAGTTGAACTCCAGAGGTCTTAAAGCTGCCATGACTGTTAGGAATGTGGGACGACGAGATGTTGATCAGAATCTCGGCGCTTCAGAGCCACAGGTGAAATCGAACACGTGGACTTGAGTACAAAGGGTGGCTCTGTATTCCCGGGGACACAATCATACACACACTGTACCAAGGAATGTTGAAGAGGTAAAGTGTTATTACTACAGAGAATATGGCTTACCTTGAAGTGACGCAAAACTTCACACCATTTCAAAGGCACTGTAGGCTTTTAGGGACATACACTTTCTAAGTCATTATCAAGAATATGTAGGACAGATTGTTAAAAGTTTAATTCTTGTTTCTTGAAGATTGAGAAACGATCATCCTGACTTTTAAGCCTTATCTAATGTAAAATTAGATTTGAGATTATTTGATGTCCTTTGGTTTTATTCAACAGTTTTCTGGCCACAAATGGCATAGCTATGACATGCAATTCTTTTAATTACGAAAATCATAGAAAACAGTCAATGATATTATCTATGGAGATAAGTCTAGATGCAAAAAGTGATTAATTCGTAAATGAACTAATTAAATAATGAGTCTGACTCATCAGTAGCTATTTCTTAAATACTTTATACAAAATTAATAAATTGGAATGTACACATTTTAATAATCAATACAATATTTTTTCCAGTGGCAACACAGCTAAAACGTCATAAAAGTCCAGTTACTCATACAAACAAAACTTACAAATAATTGTAGTGATTTATTAATAGTGCAAGGGTTCACAAGTTAAAAAAATGTATTAAAAACAAAATAAAAGATAAATGGTGAACATTTGCACTGCTTGGCACAAGGAATGTGTTAGTGGCAGTGCCCATAAATCAACAGTTAGAAAGATGTCATTATGTATTGACAGAAGTACTATAGGCTAATGTAATGTAGCTATTGCGGTGTGTGATGTTTCAGTGGTCATTGTGCGGACAACAGTGTTGACATGCAGGCCTCCTAGCATCCTTATGGTACACTATTGAACATATCTGAATCACTTAATGCTTCCAAAACAGGGATCCTAACAGACAATAAATAATACAAAAATATAAATAAAAAAAGACTGAAAATGACTACACCTTGACAATAAGATAAACCCTTGAAAAGGACTAAAGACAAAGAAGGTAACAGCTATAATAAATATAATTGATTTTGGGCAAATGGACCAATATTCTGCATTGTTGCAAGAAAAAAGAAATGCACAGAAAACACGAGGTAAAAACAGGTATATGACATATTCTATCACCACCAAAGTAAGGCCACTAAGAGATAAAAGGAAAGAGCAGAAAGAAATGCAAACCGAGTTATTGGAATGCCTTTTCCTCATGTAAGATGTAAACTCTTTAAACTTCTCTGGTCATAAAAGTCCCTGTAGATCCAGTTAATGTCTGCCAGGAAACTACAGAAGTCATTCAAAACAACCACTGTGCAAACAACACAAATATGCCATCTAGCAGCCCTCTTTGTTTGCGACGGTAAATCCTATGCTACATTTGTAAGAAATGTATTAACACCATGCCATTTGTGTTGGCTACATAGTGTACAGCCCATTGTTTGCAAAACGTCATCTTCACCAGGGTTATTTGTTTGAGGGCCCACTACCGTTCTAGTGGCTCAGATTAAAAAGTGTTCACCACTCAAGCCTCAATGGAAGTTCACTCTGGATAGAAGGCTTTCCTTAAGTTCAGAATGATGATGACGATTTAGACTAAAACCCTCTACAGGAACATTAATTCTAATAGAATCGTTAACACTGAGTTAATGAATGAACCCAATTCCTGGCAAGGCACACAGAAATTAGCAACCCCTTACAATGAGTGCTATTGCCATTACCGTACCACATCAAATACGGAGGAGACTCAAACATACAACTCATTTCAGAAGCACTCCACCATACCACTTTCAATAAAAAAAAACAGCACAATTCTACAGCAGGAACTATTGATATTTACACTAAAATTACAACTTCAGGTGCAGGATACTTGAGTCAAAACGATAGAAACTGAATCCACTTTGAACGCACCAACAAAAACAACAATGCACATGGACCTCAATAGTTGCATCCAGAAGATTTTGACATACTACAGGTGCTGAAGAACAACAAGGATAGACTGAAGAAAATAAACTGCAGTAACAGTTTGTGTAAAATCTTGACACATTCACAGCTTCCAAAATGTAAGGCATGAAACCTATGGCCACAGTTCTGTGTGTTTGTGTGTGTGTGTAAGGGAGAGAGGAGTGTTATGGTAATTCAACAGGATAGACAGCACAGAGTGTATTAGGTGAGTGACTAACTATAAAGATGAAGGATCTGGTGAGTGAGGAACATGAAGGATTAGTGAGAGAAACACAGTGTCTAAGCTAATGTCCACCCAAACAGCTAGGAGCAACCAGGAGTGACTTAATCTGAGCAAACTCATATAAATGTCATGTCCATGTGGCTGCAGCGTTCCTCCTGTGACCTCACGATGCTTTGGAGCCGCTCCGCTCATCTTCGCCGGAGGCCCGTTTCCCCTGTGGGTCGGGGAGGCCTCACCTGCCCTCCTCTGCAGAGCGTACCTCCGACTTGAGCCTGACAAACTCCTTGGCCACCTCGTCGTTGGAGCGCTGGGACAGGATGCGCATGGCCGTGAGCCCCGTCTCGTCCACAGTGACTCGCTGGCCCAAGGGGCACCAGCAAGCCACGCTGCCCTTCTCCGCCACATCCTGCAGCTGCATCACAGCCACTCCCACCACCCGGTCGGCACGGCCGAAACAGTAGTCCTTCACGCACATCTGGAGCTCGTAGCAATCAAATCCATCCTCGTTGCCCAGGATACTAAGAGGACATAAAGGAACAGAATATAAGAGGTGGCAATTTTAATATGCTGCCATTGGTTACTTTAGGCAACAGGCTGCTGTTGTGTCGCTAGCTTCTGTACTCACAAGTGGAAGGTCTCGTTGAACTTAGGAGCCCAGCTGTTGTTCTTGGACTTAGTTTGGAACTTGCGTTTCTTATCACTAAGGTGAGGTCCAATCATGGTGACCTCTACAAAGGGCCTGAACATCCCAGATGTCTGCCACTTCAGATCATTGGCTCCTACCACTGATATAAATAAGGACAGTTAGTTTAGTTCAGTCCTGTTCCCCTTAGGGCTGGGCAATGTCTGACTTTACATATAGTAAAATGGACATGTCCAAACAAGTAATAGTCTTTTTTATCCATGAAATTGGCATTCATTAGATGTGTTAAGAGGGGTGAACTGGCAGGGAAAATGCACCTGCACCGTACAGTGCCTTGTGAAAGTATTCGGCCCCCTTGAACTTTTCGACCTTTTGCCACATTTCAGGCTTCAAACATAAAGATATGAAACTGTAATTTTTTTAAAAAGAATCAACAACAAGTGGAACACAATCAATTTCAAACTGTTTTAACAAATAAAAAACTGAAAAATAAGTTAATACTTTGTAGCGCAAACTTTTGCTGCGATTACAGCTGTAAGTCGCTTGGGGTATGTCTCTATCAGTTTTGCACATTGAGAGACTGACATTTTTGCCCATTCCTCCTTGCAAAACAGCTCGAGCCTCAGTGAGGTTAAATAACAAAATGCTGGGTCTGTCACGATCAAAATAATTATTACGCTTACATTGTAAAAACAAATACACTGTATTAGCCTTATAAATTATTTTGTAAATCTATGTATTATTCTGGCCTCTTTTTTGACTGTTTCGGTGACTGTCTTGAACTGTGTTACGATGAATCAGAAACGAGAGAGAGGGGAAAAAACATTTTGTTGTGAGGAACTGCTCTTTCTAAGCCTGATCAGTTTGACATGTTTTACTTCGATATGTGAACACTGGTTTCCTTAATTATAAATGTATACTGTACTATACATTTTGTCCTTATAGTTTTTGTACTTAAAGTTGTTTGTGACAAAACACATCTGAAATGTTACCCTATTGCACAGAAATAAATTTTGAATCATCAAGAGGTGGAAAAAATCTGTTAAATAAGATATGGTATATTCTGTGCTGCTTGGTGCAATTTCTACAAATAATTGTCATGGTTCTCGTGCATATTTCACTAGCCTACCACAGATTTTGTTGAAAATGAAGACTATGGCCTATAGCAAATAGGGAAACACCCGATTAGGCTGTTTGTCATTTTAGCCAGCTCACTGCGTCACCAGATAAGGCAGCAGGAGTCAAGTTCAGTTTTAACAAACATTGTTTTTGACATCATCACGTGGTTGCCATTGCCCAGCCCTAGTTCCCCTCCCTCTTTCCAGAGCCTCGTGGTACAAACCTTTGACGGTGACTTTGTGCTCTCCAGTGCCAGGGTGGGTGAACAGGTCGATCTGAATGGAGATCTCTCCTACAGCCTTGTCCACACCGGAGCCTAATGTAAAAAAGGAACAAGACCTAATAATTTACTGATGATCACTGACTGTAGATGTCAGAGGAACAATCCTTCAGAAGAGGGGCAAGAGGAAAAGAGGCCATGGGAGGGGTCCAACCACCAGGGGAGTCAGGGCCGTTGGTAAGGGCAAACAGTGGGATAAGTTAAGGGATAACTCCAGGCCTCTAAACTGCAGAAAATTGTTGTGCCAGTCATTTATCCAACACGAAAGTCACTAAAAAGAGCTTCTCAGTGAGTTCCTTAATTCCCAACTCGGCCACCGTTAAGTGTCTGGAAATTCCCACAGTGACGTCAACGCAACATTGTTGAAACTATACTGTCAGTTTCGAATCGAGTCAATTTGAGAATAAATATCAGGAAGCCTCTAGCTGTAGTTTCGAAAATGTTGCCTCGACGTCACTGTGTGAAATTCCGAACACTTACGGTGGCCGAGTTGGGAATTACCAAGCATGCTGAGAAGGTGTTTTTAGTGACTGTCGTGTTGGAAACATGACCGGCACAATGATTTTGAGCTGTTTAGGGGTCTGGAGTGTTCCTTTCATTTACACTGGGGAAAGGAGGGAGGGTTTGTTGGCACATGCTATCCATTGTTGGCACGACCTACCCCTGGAGGGCTGGATTTTTTCGTTGGGTGTTAACCTAATACCCTTCCCATTGTGCACTGGTGAGCAGGCAGCAGAGGTGACAAGAGAGAAGACAAACAGCAAAGAATGATTCAAAACGGGGCAGAGTCATGTTGTTAGGCAACAGAACAGTCACATCTAGGTGAGGCCCGCACTCACTATACCACTGCATGTTGTGTGTGAGCTTTACCTTGTGCATGCTGCGTTTTGACGAAGGTCTTGATGAGCGTGTCCGTGGTCTGCGTGTAGAGAGAAAGAGCGTGGCGTAGAGAGGACAACTCCGTGCTCTTCTCTAGGAATGCCTTCTTCAGACCATTCCCTCCAGCGTGGAAGTATTGCTGATGGGGAAAGGAACGAGACATAGGAGATTGTTTTCCGACTATAAAAAAAGCCTCAGCTCCAAAAATCTTCTCAGCATCTACCTGGTCATGTTAGCAGGTATATGCTTGGTTTCAAATTCCGAAAATAACACACACCTTGATCGTATCCAGTGCTATATCCATGACAGCGCACTGTTTTGGCGTCAGGCTTTTGGCCTCTCCTCCCATGTGATCCTTGAGCTTGGACAGCTGCCCCAGTTCTTTGGCTGCTGACAGGATCTGAGCCCCCTAAAGAGATGAACACAAACAGATGAAGTCATTGAGCTTAACTTTGTAATTCTTTTTACGCTATGATACATAGTGTACTGCATCGCATAACGTTACAGCAACCACCACACCTCGGAAGGTAGTGGCTCTAGAGTTTTCGCAGATTTATATATTAAAGTTTCCATACTCTGAGAACTCTTTGATACATTTCAGGACATATAGTGTAAAAGGCCCTAAAGGTTAGGAGGGTGTTTGAGCTTACAAAAGTGTCATTTCCTTGGGGCAGAACAATGGTCTTCTCCAGGCTGCTCATAACTATCCTCCACAGCTCCTTGAGAACCCGTTTCAGAACAGTCTTTTCACAGGCTGTGGCAAACAGTGTCAACCTGCATGAACATACAGACACACAGACACACATTAAATGACACCCAAACACAGAAGACATTGACCTGAATGCCGACTCTGACAGCACCAAAAATAGCAGCCGATGGGGAAGCAGGAGCGATGCACTCACTTTGAATCCAGGAAGTCCATGAGTGGCCGCAGCATGGTGTCCGAGTCGGCCTCTATCATGTTGCGGCTGTTGGCGTTGACGGGGCCCTTGATCTGATACAGCAGAGAGGCCATCTGCCTCATACATTCATCAATACGCACCTGAAAACTACAGGAAGACATGCAAAGTAGTTAGGGTTCAGTGCCCAACTGCACTCCATATACCACAAAGGTTGTATGCATTCATTTAAAGTACATTTGAACTGATAGTACAACTACTACTGGAGAACACAATTACTACTGGATGATTTACATTTGACCATTTTCTATCTAAACATAAATCGATAAAGGGATAATTACTGCTCAGCATTTTTTTTTGCATGTTGTCACCCCTAACATCTTAGGGTTGACCTGTTGCTAATTAGGTAGGTGAGTTTGTTTGTCATTATTCCTGGCATAAGAAAACTATTGCATTGGTTCTAGGCTTGGGATTTTGAGGCTGTTGCTGATGTCTGACTCCATAGGTCAAAAACAACCCCAATTTAGCTAGCCTTTATTAGGCAGATAAAATCAATAAAATGATCAGAGACAGAGCTAACAGTACTGGTGTTGCTGCAGTATTTTGTTTTTGTTATTCATGTTACTACATACATAACGTAGATATTTAATTGCCCAAAAATATCAGAAAATATTTAAACGAGAAGCAGGCACTTGGAAAGTTCACATGACCAAGCTGAATCAAACATTAAGGTTAAATGGGCAGTTTTAGCCATCTCATGTCCTTGCATAAACAGCAGGCTTTAACTCCTCAAAGCACAGGGATGTTGATTCAGAGGGGTTATATATTCTAAGAGTACCACAGAAAAAATGTTCTTTCGATTATTCCTTGTGGTGATATTAAGTAAAACTACCACAATGGTAGATTTACATGTGACTGCAATTAACAATGTGGTGTTTCGTGCTTGCACACAATTATGTTACTGGACATCACGCAGCTAAACTAAACCTGTCCAAATGTGACTATAGAGTGATAGAATATGGGGAGAAACACGTCTCGGGTGTACATGTGTGTACCTGTTTCCAAACGTGGTACTCAGCTCATCCAGAACACTGTTCAGCTTAACCTGAAGCTCATTCAGGAGGTCGCTGGCATCAGGGTCCAGCTAGACGCCGAGCAGAGAGAGACGGAAACAAACAAAAAAAGAGACAAACAGTATTGATCATTATAAGCAAAGCTATAACAACAGAACCAAGAGATCACCCAATTGCTCAGCAACCGTGCCTTTGTTTAGTAGATAAACAAGCAACGCAAGGAAAAGCAATGGCCACTCGAACCTTTTCATATGAATGTCGAAAACAGGACATGTTTACACAGCGGAAGTATAAAGCATCCTTACAATTTCATGTTAAGCTTCCTTGTAACTAAACATGTTACTCCGACTTCTTATTGTTAGTCATTAATCAGCTAGCTACTAGTACACACAATGCACTCCTGTAGACTAACCCACTGTTCTGCCAGTTATAATCACCACCTTAATAGGAAGGAGATTAAAGAAAGTGGAGGTTTAATATTACAGTGGACTCACTCAGAAGTACACAGACTAGCAGAAGCTACCAGGGGTCACATGTCCCATATCTAGAGCACCAGGATTAGTGTTATACAGAAACCACCTCAGAGGGGCCTTGTGGTCCATTAAGCTGATGATCCAACAGACAGCATGCTACATGGACATGTTGCCTCTAGACAAGGGAACCCTTTAGCTGTAGGATGTACCAGGAAAGGGGCTCTGCACCAGTGGACATGGGTGCTAAAAGAGAGATGGACGATGTTTTTACGTGTTTCTACTGCTGAGTTAGCGACTTAGGGTCATGTTAATGTTACTGGGATGGGCACTCACAAACGACCCCGCTCTTCTATACACTCACCTGCTTCTCCGGGTCTTTCTTTTCAGGCTATCAGAGAGCAGGAGGAAAAGGAGATATGATAGCATTTATTGCGGTCTCTTATCAAGAGATAGTATAGGATAAAGAAAACCTGCACAGCTAGCAGCAATATATAGGAAATAACCATTGGAGCTATAAAAACAAATCATTTGACCAATGAACTAGGCAGGGACAATGTAAGCAGCAGCCACCCCTCCACTATAACCCATAAAGATAGGTACATATCCACCACTATATTATATAAACCAGGAAGAGATGTACATAGCTACCCCTCATACTAAATAACCCAATAAGAGAGGTACATAGCTAGCCCTCCACTACATAACCCATCAAGATCGGTACAGGTGAGAGACAGGTACACAGCCACCCTCTACTATTTAACCCAGGGAGACAGGTACACAGCCACCCTCTACTATTTAACCCAGGGAGACAGGTACACAGCCACCCTCTACTATAACCCAGGGAGACAGGTGCACAGCCACCCTCCACTATTTAACCCAGGAAGACAGGTGCACAGCCACCCTCCACTATTTAACCCAGGAAGACAGGTACACAGCCACCC
>JACXGM010022803.1:0-16522 GCA_016801145.1 Umbra pygmaea | reverse complement strand
TGTGTGTGTGTGTGTGTGTGTATGTGTGGTGAACGTGACCTCAGCTGTATTCACGTCTGCCTAACAAACTACCCTCCTAATCACACACTAAAACACGTTACCAACCCCATGTAGCCCCCTGGAACCAGACACAATTACTGTTAATCCCAACTAACACTCTCTTTTATAATTCTAGGGTCCCACTTGTACTTATACCTTCCAACTCACCACAATGTCAGACTGTCACTGTTGCTAAGCCCTGCAATCTAGAAGTCCCACCACTGTCCACAAACTCAACAAATTCTACTAATGATAACCCTCTGAACGAACAGACCAATGTCTTAAATCAACCTTCAACCGGATCCATGTGTTGTCAGAGGGAAGACATACAGTCATGTGAAAAAAAACAGTACACCCCTCGAAAGATGGCCTTTTAAAAAAAATATTTGGACAGATATCATAATTAGTGTGGAAGGAAAGATGACAAGGTAAGCCAATTAAGCAAATTGCACTGAAAGGCTATAATAATGCAATAGATTATTCATAAAAAATCGACAGAAAGGCAACATATTGTGGTAAACGTGAGCACATGCCTAGCTCCAATAGGTGGTGTTGGAATAAGTCACTGTACCCTTCTGTAGCATAACTCTATTACATGGCCTGTGAGGAATGTTAACCTACTCTTCTGAAGCACTGCTTCATCTGAGTCACGTGTGAGGGCCTTCTTGCATGCAGGACAGACAGATATATAGATAGGGAGATCTGACGGAGGAGTAAAGGACTGAGGTAGGGATGTGATTTGGTTCAATCTCAAGGGATGTCACTGAGCTCTCTTTAAACACGAACAGATGGGAAAGTACTGGTGGTAGTAAACATTACGTACATCATAATAACCAGGCACTTGACATCAGCGCGAGGCGCCCAGCCAATAAGGAGGGAAGTTTTGAGTCTGTGAGGCGACCGTGAGGCTTAGAGCTGAGTGTTTTACGTGGGACGGGAGAGGTTTCGATGGCTGGCCAGGGAGCTACGGTGACATTTAACTGCCCAGCACAGAGCGGCTCAACAGCATTTAACACAGCCGTAGTACAGCTTAGCATGGAATGAATGGAAAGGAAGAGGGATCTGATAGAAATAGAGGGGACTGGAGGAGAGGGATGAGGTGACGGGAGCCTTTGTCATCTCTCTGTCTGGACCTGGAAAAGGTTTTCTAGCCAAGCAGCTTTTCTGTCCTGTCTTTGTTTCTTTTTCTCATCCTCCTCTATTTAGGGACAATATGTAGTCTAGGGGGTGCCGCCCTCACTACCCCTTGGAATGCCACTGTGTGTGTGCGTGTGTGTGTGTACCCCAGGCCTAGACATTAGTCACATCAGACTGCATTGAAGGAATGGAAGGAATTGACCACATGGAAACAAAGTGAGAGAAAAGAGGAAAGAGAGTGGGAGGAGAGAGAGAGGGGGAAGAGAGAGGCTCTGAGTCTACTGTTACCTAAAATCATCACTCAAGTATTTTAATATTAAAACAGTACCAGCCCAAATAGAGAACTTGGGATTTTATAGCCTGTTTTTTTACAAGCCACGGTATCAAGGTAGATAAGTGTCTAATGCACAGAAAAAATTAAATGATTAAATAGGAGACAAACTGAAATACACTGTCCTTGGTCGTGTCATTTCTATATGCATTATCAGCAGCTTAGCCAGAGAACTCAGCAGCAACCAACTAAACTAAAGGATGTGGGCAGCAGATGGACAAAGTGATATGGACAATTAAAACGAGAGAGTCTTTTCATGGCAGGCAGGCGGTCGCTGTACAATGTGGAAACATTATCAACTGACTTGCCTGGTTAAAGAATCAATCTTAGGGGCAACACAGAACGATTCACTGTAGAGTCTTCACAGAGAATCTTTGACAAGCTAATATAAATCCACAAAAGCACACCAGGAGATACTGATGTGAGGAAAAGAAGAGTTTGTACAAAGTCCACCAAAATAGAAAAAGGTGTGACAGAAAATGACTTCTGGACTGGTGTGTGTCTTGCCCAATACAGTCAGTCTAGTGCTGGGAAGCCAAGGCTGGGGCAACTAACAGAAGGGCAGGGCAGTTATTCCAGATGACAGCTAATTTGATGAACAGCAACTCCCAAATGTCAAAAAGGGAATATTTTCCGAGGTAAACTACGTATCAACAGACACACGGTACTGAAACATTAAGTTGTAATTTATGAAGCAGTACGCTGCACCCTACTCCCTACATAGTGCACTACATCTGACACTACTAAATATGATCCGATGTTATAAAAATAGGGTGGCACGCTATGGGCACCACTGTGGAGTTAACCGATGATGAGGTTAGGACATGTTAAACCAATCAGCATGTGAAAGCAGACTCTTGAGAGGACATAGGCTGTACACTGAAAAGCTTTACAAGACAGAACCATTCATTACCCCATCACTGTTTACCACAGAGGGCAACTCCTAAGTAGTAAAACATATCAACCACAGTAAAACATCTTGTGGGAGTTAACACAGACAGACAAACCACAGTCTTGTCATTCAATACCCAAAGCAATATATAAAAGACAAAAAAAATATTTGGACATTGATTAAGTTATAATGTTATCAGCTTTCTACAAAAGCATAATGGACTTGAAGTTAAATAATCACTATGACCTCGAAGTGTACCTGTAATCTGAGGTTATTTACATCCAAATCTGGTAAACGGTGTAGGAATGACGGCACTTAACATCTGTGATCCCCTCTTTTAAAGGGTCCAAAAGTAATTGGACAAACAGCTGCTCAGCTGTTCTATGGCCAGGTGTGTGTAATTTCCTCGTTAGTTCATTTAAAAGCAAGCAGAAAAAGTTTTTGTGTTCGAGTGACTAACACTGATAATGTTGTTTTCATTGCACTTGTCAGTGGGTGGGAAATATTAGGCAGCAAGTTAACATTTCAACATTTTCCTCAAAGTTGATGTGTTAGAAGCAGGAAAAATGTGACTCTGACCAGGGTCAAATTGTGATGGCTAGATGAGTGGGTCAGAGCATCTCCAAAACTGCAGCTCTTGCGGGTGGTTTCTGGTGTGCAGTGGACAGTACCTATCAAAAGTGCTCCAAGGAAGGAAAAGCGGTGAACCGGCGACAGGGTCATGGTCGGCCACGGCTCATTGATGCACGCGGGGAGCAAAGGCTGGCCCAAGTGGTCCGATCCAACGGACAAACTACTGTAGCTCAGATTGAACATCAAAATGCATCGTAGTTGGTTTCATACGGGGCTGCGTATCTCTTTCAGCAGGATAATGCACCCTGCCACAAAAAAAATTGTCCAGGAATGATTTGAGGAACACAACAACAATTCAACGTGTTCACTTGGCCTCCAAATTCCCCAGATCTCAATCCAAACATGCATCTGTGGAATGTGCTGGACATACAAGTCCGATCCATGGAGGCCCCATCTCGCAACTAAAAGGACTTAAATCATCTGCTGCTAACGTCTTGGTGCCAGAAAACACAGCACACCTTCAGAGGTCTAGTGAAGTCCATGCCTTAAATCAGTCAATAATAATGTTATGGGTGATCGGTACAGTATATACTGTAACTTACCTGCCTGTAGAGGTAAACTCCTTATCTGGTCCAGCAGTTAAGATGACTTATTCACCTAAACAATACAAGAAAAGCCATAGTTACTCCTGGCAATGTTCTAACATTACTACCTGTAATGTTATGAAGTTACTAACTGTAGTTTGCAATAGGGCTGTCCCCGACCTAGATTTTCTTTGGTTGACAAAGACTCCACTGATCTCTCTTACAATCATTTAATCAACATTTTTAAACATTCTTTTTGTTCTTCATAAATGTCACACTAAACAGTTTTAATGAAACCATTTTGTTGGATGCTTCACAGCACTGTTGGAATAAATAATCACAAAAAATACATAAGTAAAAATGGGTGACTGACAAGACAAACAACACTAGCATAAATCAGATCCGACTCAATGTACACTACAGTAGCTGCTGGACTTTCAAGATTCAACCGCTATAAAATTATTCTTAATATTAAGCCTTGTGTCACCTGTTGGTTCTTATGGAGGACCAAGTCTGCCAAAATAATAAATAAATAAATAAATAAATAAATATATGTATCAATAAAAATATTTATACATATAAATATACATAAAAATAGACAAATATAAAATTATACATTTATTAATCAATATTATTTCCCTATTAATTTATTTCCGTGATCATTTATTTTAGTTTTTATAAATTTTTATATAAATTTATTTCCATATTCTTTTATACCTGTATTTATTCATTTCCGTATATATTTATTTCTGTATTTCCAGATCCTTAAGCTAATGAGGACGCTGTCAATCAAAGGTTGTCACGGTGTCACCTTTTTCCCATTGGTTGATCGGTATCAGAGTGTGAAGATCGATTGTACATGCCTAGATTACTACGTTAGTAGGCTTCATACAGTCTCTTGCCAGAGATTTGAGTCTTGGCTACCCTAGGTGAAAATGCTAGCTTTGATTATTATTTGATTATTAACTTTTTCGCTTGGAGGGTCTGGATGAAAGTTTATTGCAACAAGCATCATCTTAAGACACAGAAGTTGACCCTGCCGAGTAGGAATTTGGATGAAGTGTGATCACTTAATTTTTCGATATACGATTCCGTTAATGCCGGAGCAGTCGGACGCCCTTCTCGTTGTAGCCTATCCATTTCATCAAAGAATCAAACCGCCAGTGCAATATTCCGTTGTCGTGAAAACACACGCACACAAACACACCAAGTCACCCACACACACACATAAATTAAGTTCCCGGAGCGAGAGAGCAGCTACGGTAGTTAACGGAGCACAACAGGTGACACCGAAGCCACAAAAAAAACGCAACTAATCGGGACATTTAGTTGGATTTTCTGTTTGTGACATTGCATCTCTTTATGGGGTTGGTGAAATAATCATTTATCCTACAAACCAACCCCATGTTGTACCCTTGGTTCCTCCCCAGCTGCGTTTTTTACGTTCACAATCTGTTTCTATCACAGACCGTATATATGGTTTCTATCTCCTAGTCTTGGCTATGACTGAACGATTAAGTCCCGCCCTCTCATTAGCTTAAGGATGTAGAAATACGGAAATAAATATATACGGAAATAAATAAATACAGAAATAAAAGTATATGGAAACAAATGAATATAAAAATAAATAAATACAGAAATAAATGATCACAGAAATAAATAAATAAATAAATAAATAGGGAAATAATATTGATTAATAAATGAATAATTTTATATTTGTCTATTTTTATGTATATTTTTATGTATAAATATTTTTATTGATGCTTATATTTATTTATTTATTTATTTCTTATTTCGGCAGACTTGGTCCTCCATAGGTTCTCAATGCCAATATAATTACAACTGCCTGGTTGTAACTGTGATAAGTAATATCCATGTACTACAAATAAAACATGTTGTTTATCATGCATTGGATCCATTTTCAGAACCACAAACAATGAAATTCACCATGGGAAAATGTGCAGCATGCGCCTTTACGATATGTGGCAGACAAATGGGGAACTGTGTGCTACAGAGAAAGAATAGTTGTCTTGACCAGACAAGATCATGTCATTCAATGTGATATCTTTAACCTAGAATCAACCAATTGTAAACTTAAATGTAAACAAAACGGGTAAGAACTAAGACAAATAAACTTTTAAATGAAAAAATAAAGTTTTATGCACTTAGCAGCATTTATCCAACATCTGAGAACAATAAAATAAATGGACCATTTTAACAATAGTAACAACCAGCAGCTTTTCTTTGTTTTAGGTCTGAATAAAAATGTATAGAGTAACACTTGAACACAAATAATCTTAATGGAGCTTCACTACTGCTACTTAATCATTTAAAATAAAAAAGTCTTGAAGTTACTAAGTGAATAAAAAGTTAGCAGCATTAGATAATCTACTTAAGTGCATTTGACTTAGAAGCGCCATCTCCTCATTTCTGAGGGAAGGAACATTTTTAAACAACTATACAGAAAGAAATGTGCATAATATCATACTTAGTTTTGACCAACTTTGAGGCACCATAGCTCCGGCTGTGTTTATCTCACAGAGATGAGCCACCACTTATTATTTGTCTGATCTTCCCCTTTCCAACGGTACCAAGCTTTAGCACCAGAGCATCAATTGACTTTGAAGGGTTAATCGGCTTGATATTGGCCGATGGCCGATTATGTAAAAAATGACAAAAAATCGGCCGATTAATCTGCGTACCGATAAATCGGTCGACCTCTAGTTAGCATGCACCTACATAAGCAAAACTTTATGTTTTGAAGTGGTAGGCTAAATTATATTTAACATCGAACTATGGTATGAAAACCGTTGTTGACAGAGTTTGTGTTCAACGTATGTAGCATCACCCGGGTCTTTGAGTAAATGTTTCCATACTGCGGATTTATTAGGCATTTTTTCTAAAGTTCTAATAACAACAACAGTAAATTTAAAGTTCAGGACAGGTTATAGTGTATTTAACAACTGCTACGATTGCACTCAAATGAACAGTTTGCAAGAAAAACAAAACAAAAAACCCTTGACTACAGGGAGGTATGACGTGTCACAAACATCAACCACAGTAAGATCTAGTACGCTCATAGGACTTTTAGTTATTGAAAAGTGTTCTCCAGGCAGAAGTCATTTGATTGGTTGATATAAATCTGAGGGCGGACCTCAAAATGTGCACATGAGCATAGTTTTCTCAGTTTTTAATCATATCTAACCTTACACCTAACCTTAACCCTAACCTAAACCAAACTGGAGTGTTAAAATATAATCCTGTGCTATATATATATAAATCGTAATTATAAATCAAAATCAAAGTTAATGTAAGGTCCGCCTTCAGTTTTGAATCAACCAATCAATCAAAATCATGACTTCTGCCTCCAAGGCAGATCTGCCTGGAGAACACATTTCAATAACAAAAGTCCTATAAGTATAAATTATAGAGAGTCTGGACTGAACTCTATGAACCACCTTAAACTGTATAAGTCCTAGACGGGCACAGGATGTGGTTGAGATATCTCTATCGTCTCACCCCACCACTCCTCTGTGAACTCAACACCCATTTCCTACTCTCAGGCAGTTTTGTTTTGTTGGTGGAGTGTTTGTTGAATGATTTCTTCTAATCCTGCCTTGTCGTCAGCTGGTTCATCAAACCATATGTCACCAAGCCACTATATATTTTCACACTGCGAGTCGAACATGAAAGCCTTTAGTCAGATCACGTGTGGGATGATTACGTTCACCAACTATACTTCTGCGACTGAATTTAAAAGCACCCAATCTGCACATAAGGATTTCCTAGAGAGTGACTGGTCAAGGTAGATAATCTCAATTATTTATCCCAAATACCAGACAGCGCTATGCCAATTTCCGCTGCCTCATGCTGGAGGTCTGGGCAAAGTTGGAGAAACCACAATCAGGCTCAAAACACGGACTATCATGCCATAAACACTCACCTCAACAAAACCAGGAGTGACTTAAGAAAACACAAAACCGATGCACATAAACAAGTGCACTATTACCTTAAACACAGGTAAGTTAACTTAAAACAGAAAAAGGCAGGTGTGCGTGATCAGGCAGGTGTCCGTGACCAGGCAAGTGTGCGCAATCGATCAGGCAGAGCGTAATCAAGCAGGTGTGCGTGATCAGGCAGAGTGTGATCAGGCAGGTGTGCGTGATCCAGCATCTGTGCGTAATCCAGCAGGTGGAGAGGTGATGGCAGTTAAAAGACCGGGAAGCTAGATCGCTGGATCGGTAGTGGCGCAGAGTCTGTCGTGACACAGTGTTATGAATGTACCGTCTGAAATCTTCTAAAGTTAGACCTTTGTTTTTAACGTGGCTTTGTGTGCACTCACTACCCATGAACGATATAATAAAATAATTCACAAAAGTTGTAAATGGACAAAACAGAGGGGTATAAAGGTGACAAAACAGGCCCATTCCTATGTCCTCATCACTGTTTCTCATTCCTCAGAGCTGGGGAAGAGCGTTGGAGAGAATCCCTGTCAGACTGGAACATTATATTCACTTCCCAAGCTCTTAGGGTAAGGAGGGTCTCCCACGCCTTATGTTATTTGACTTCATGAACTCTAATGGGAACCCATGTGCAGCTTAGACCCCAAAGACCCTGAATGGACTCTCCATACATCAGCCATGTCAGAGCCTCAGGGCTGCCACATGTGTGCGTGTGTGTTTTAACATGTTCTCACACAGCTTGTAGTTTCCACTATAGGAGAGAGGGGGTCCATTTTATACAGTATGGGACAAAGGGCCACTACACGCACGCCCAATGAACAGGGTATGTAACCTGAGGGACTTGAATCAATTTCTTGATTTTTGCCATTTTCTCAAGTACAATGTACAAGCGCATTGGAATTTTTGTGCGGATCACTCAGTCAGTAATTAAAAACAGAACAAACAAGCATTTCAGATAACCCATCAATACAATGGTAACAAAGAGGAAAAAGGGAGAAGACAGAGAAGAGGAAAAATAAGGTAAGAATGTGTGTGTCCGTCTCAATGTATAAGAGCCTGTGGTGCGATAGGGTAATTCAGACCAGATAGAATGTCCTTGGCCAGCAGTCTAATGGCTGGCGGATAGAAGCTATTATGGAAGAGCTTCCTATTGCTTTTATGCTCTCCGGTCTATGGTGTCATAACACCCGACCAGACGTTCTCCACCTAAACAGAGAGTGACTGGGTTGGTGTGGGTCCTGGAGAATGCATTTTATCTTTGTCCTGCAACGCTCTGTGTACAGGGTGTCTAGAGAGGGTAGCTGTCCTCCTATGATCCTTGTGTCTGTTTTAATAATCCTCTGGAGGGCCTTTTTCACAGTGGCCGTGATGTTCTCTGACCAAATGAGAGTGTCAGTACCATGCAGACCCAGAAACTAGCATTTGACCTTCCAGTAGAGCCATCTCTCATTCTCACAAACACCGTGTCCACAATCCAGCCATCACAGTGTCACAAACAGCACTGTATCTGCTATGTCCTGGAGGCTTCTTGACCTTAAAAAAAGTGTACAAACTAGGGGATAGAGTGCCACTGGGGACACATACTGTTACTAATGCTGCTTACTATCAAGGGAGTTAGTGAATGCCAAATGCTAGTTTCTTCCAATTAACACCATCTTACACTAGTAATTGAGTTGTAATTACACATTGTCTTCAGTTACTGGTCGGCTGGACTGCTTAAGCATAAAGACCTGATCTGTGTGTTTGGTATTGTTTCTGTGTGCTTCTTGGTTCAGCAAATACTTATTTTCAATAGTCTGCATCTGTCACTCTAAAAACTTGCAGAACCCACTAACCACTTCGATTGGTCCAGAGTCTAAGGCTGGGCCACTGTTTTGTTTTGTACAACAACCCACATTTTGACTCAACCTGAAATCATTCTCAGAATGATGAATACAGTGAACAATACAGCAGCAGCAGAATTTAGTTTGAGTAGTCTGACAAATCTGTATGAGCTTAGAAGAAACATTTAGAAATGTACCCCATTCTATTGGAAATGATGAGTATTAAGCCGCTTTGTTGGGTTTGCACAGGGATATGCCTGTGTAATGGGTTCCCCTCTGTGCCGATGGCGGTTTTTCACTTCCCTCCGACCCATCGCTCATTTACGGCTTCCATGGACATTTGAATCACATTCCCTTTGTTGACCCATGGACTTGTCTTGTTTGTCATTATAAACACCTCATTATTCTTTAGACTCATTAGTTAGTCTGTGTTGCTCATTGTTCCTGTTACGTGTCCATGCCTGTCTCATATCTCAGTTCTCCAGTGCTCCTGTGAGTTAATCGTTTCTACGTTTCGTGCATGTTTAAAGTTAGTTTCACCCGGCTTGTTTTTTGTTATTTTCTCAGTTTTACTGTGTTTTAGTTTGTCAGTTCGTTATCCATGCCTGCACGTTGTTTTGTGCAACTTATACTTTGATCTGTTTTCCTTCAGTGTTTTAAAGTGTCTTGAATTTGATTCCATTTGTGTGCCTGTTATTTATTTAAATTATTAAAACATTTTCCACTGTAATACCCATTTGCCTCTAGCCTACTATTTATATAAACTGTGAAAGATTAACTGAAAACAAGCACACTTACATAAGACCATAAACTTGTGCTGACCAGACTAAATGTTTAATGATGCTACATGGTTCCCAACCCAATTAGCGATCGTTCAGTCTCTCAAATAAAAGGTCTTCCCTTTGAACAACTTCAGGACTCTAGATCACAGGACATCAGGTTACACGTTGGTGTGACACAAGCATTTGAACTCACAAATTTAAAATTCTAATCAAGGACATGATCTGCTTCATTGTTTTGGCCTTGTCACGGTTACATAATGATAGCTGTTCATTAGTTTGTTGCAAGCCAGGCTCTGAGTGTTGCTCAAACCGCGCCGAACATTTTTGCCTGCCAATGTTTAATTCACTCGAATGACACAGCAGGTTGTGAAAAAAACAACAAACCATTGTTGGCTAGTTGAGTCTTGCCTAGGGGAAAACTACAATTCTCTGTCATTATCTAATGTCAATAAGTTCATTAGCAAAAGTGAACATTGATGAGTAAAATAGAGGTCATGAAAAGGTAATAGAAAAAAAACTGTGAAAGAGAGCGGAAGAGTCAGAGATCCTTTAATCAATGTGACTGTGGGGGCCATTTTAGTGCAGTGAACTCATTGTCATGTTCAAGAAACCAATTTGAAATGATTCAAGCTTTGTGACATGGTGCATTATCCTGCTGGAAGTAGCCAACAGAGGATGGGTACATGGTGGCCATAAAGGGATGGACATGGTCAGAAACAATGCTCAGGTAGGCCGTGGCATTTAAACGATGCCCAATTGGCACTAAGGGGCCTAAAGTGTGCAAAGAAAACATCCCCCAAACCATTATACCACTACCACCAGCCTGCACAGTGGTAACAAGGCATGATGGATCCATGTTCTCATTCTGTTTGTGCCAAATTCTGACTCAACAGAAATCGAGACTCATCAGACCAGGCAACATCTTTCCAGTCTTCAACTGTCCAATTTTGGTGTGCTCTTGCAAATTGTAGCCTCTTTTTCCAATTTGTAGTGGAGATCAGTGGTACCCGGTGGGGTCTTCTGCTGTTGTAGCCCATCCGCCTCAAGGTTGTGCATGTTGTGACACAAATGCTTTGCTGCATACCTCGGTTATAAAGACTGGTTATTTCAGTCAAAGTTGCCCTTCTATCAGCTTGAAGCAGTCGGCCCATTCTCCTCTGACCTCTAGCACCAACAAGGCATTTTCACCCACAGGACTGCTGCATACTGGATGTTTTTCCCTTTTTACACCATTCTTTGTAAACCCTAGAAATGGTTGTGCTTGAAAATTCCAGAAACTGAGCAGATTGTGAAATACACAGACCGGCCCGTCTGGCACCAACAACCATGACACGCTCAAAATTGCTTAAATCACCTTTCTTTCCCATTCTGACATTCGGTTTGGAGTTCAGGAGATTGTCTTGACCAGGACAACACACCTAAATGCATTGAAGCAACTGCCATGTGATAGGTTGAGTAAATCATTGCATTAAGGAGAAACTGAACGAGTGTCCCTAATAATCCTTCAGGTGAGTGTATATTTTTCTTGCTGCTGGTGACTCTCAGATTCACTTCTACTCTGGTCCACCGTTCTGTACAAATCTGGCCCTATTGAGAACATTGTGTTAACTAACCTCAAAAAGAGCTTAAATTATATTTAAAAATCCTTTAGAGGCCTCAACCTGCAAAATTCTGGTAAAACTAAATGCATGCTTTTTAACTGAATATTGCCCACACTTGCGCACACAACAAACATCACCACCTTGGATCGTTCTGAACTAGAATACGTTGATACCTACAAATACCTAGTTATCAGGTTCCAGACCCACATCAACCACCTCCAGTTTATAATCAAATCCAGGATCGGCTTCCTGTTTTGCAATAAAGCCTCTTCTCTCAAACTGCCAAACGTGCACTTGTGAAAACGGCCATCCTACCAATTTTAGATTGTGGTGATATCATTTATAAAATAGCCTTTAACACTCCTTAACAATTTAGATGCAGTCTATCACAATGCCAACCGCTTTGTTACCAATGCCTTGTATAATACCCACCACTGCAACTTCTATGCACTTGTTGGCTGGCCGTCACTACATATGATGCAAACCCCACTGGTATAAGCTCATCTATAAGACTCCGCTGGGTAAATCCCAACTCTATTTCAGCTAACTTGTCACTTTAGCAACACCCTCCCATATCCTGCACTCCAGCAGATGTCATTATATCATTTATGTCATTAGTTACCCCCAAACCAAACACCTCCTTTGGCCAAAGTAATTTCCTGTTCTTTGTTGCTAATGACTGGAACAAATTGAAAAAGTGTTTCAGAAGGAGTAGGTGTGTATGAGAGGGAGTAAGGCAGGGAATGTTAATGAAAAGGTGTTAGAGGCAGGGTATTGTGTCAAGCTATATGAACAGTGCCACAATAAGGTTTTTGTACGGTGCGCCTAGATTTTCATTGTGTGCCAGTACATTACTCAACTTAGGCGCACATGTGGACAAGGTGAGGACAAGGACGACGCCCGGGGACAAGGACGACGCCCGGGGACAAGGACGACGCCCGGGGACAAGGACGACGCCCGGGGACAAGGACGCCGCCCGGGGACAAGGACGACGCCCGGGGACAAGGACGACGCCCGGGGACAAGGACGACGCCCGGGGACAAGGACGACGCCCGGGGACAAGGGTAACGCCCATGGAAAAGGATAACACCCGAGGACACTAGAACAAGGATAACGGCAGAGGACAAGATTAACGCCTACAACAGACTGTCACCTGATACCATTCAAAAACATAATCAGTTGGTCGAGGCTAAAAGCAAATTAACCAAACTACCAGCTAGGACGTCTAAGCGCCTAGCTGGACTGACTCTCTGGCAAGAGTTTGCTACAACGAATACTCAAACAGGCAATTTATGATTTTCTCTCCAATTGTGTGATATCCAATTTTTAACTAAGGCCATGCTTGATTCCAGCGGACTCAAGACGGTCAGTTTTGAGATGTCATCTGAAGCACATTCTTTTCTGGTACCATGAATACATGAACTTAGGTTTAGCATGAAATGTAGGTTTAAAATGCCAATCAAAATGTAGGACAAGGCGAGAGAGGCCTAAGCTTTGCTGCTGTGGTTTGACATCATGACCTGTACCTACCAGTCAATAAAATGCTTTTCCTGAGAGCAGCAGTTTTTGAGTGGCAGAACAACTCTTTCTGTCTGTGCTGCAGTCCACACTAAAAGCCCTTTAATCTGCTAACTGTTGACTCTGTTTTATGGAGGCCACAGTGGGTGTGTGTGTTAGATTCAGAATCCCAATGAATCGTGACCATTACCCTCAAACAAATCTTCTAAATAACACTGTCACTTTCTCCATTTAAGCAGCACTGATACAATTAAGCAAAGGTGAAAATTACACTACGTAAAGGTCATTTCCACGCTGAAACCTGAAACCTTGAAAATTCTGAGAGAAGAAAATGTAATATTGAGAGAATTACATTTTGTGGAAATATGTCTAAAATAACCCCAATGCATTTCTGTAATAAACCGCCTAATCTTCTTGTCTGCCTGTTCAATAACTCCCCTTGTTGGTATGGAGACATGAGCATCTCATTAATACATATTGATCTCTACTGGCAGCAAGTGACATCTAAAGCGTTGAGATGCAATGGAAACATCGATAGGTACTGTCATTTCTCAGGGTTGTACACAAGTGAACAGACAGTAACTGCTCTCAAATGTAGCTAATTTGTTGGCTAGGTGGTGTTTCAAACTACTGTATTTTTAAGCTGCTGAGCTAAATGTTATAACCAAACATTATTAGCTTACAGCTGTGATGTGTGGAAATTGTTGTAGCTAATATAACTTGGAGTAGCTCATACTACTTAGCTAACCATAAAACATCTTTTGCCATGGCTGTAGACATTTGTCTAGATGAAACCAGCAGTCAGGTAATGTAGTAGTCTGATCTTGTCTGTTTCATTACCTAATTCCCTTACATGTCTTTCAATAATTTTCTTCAAAATGTATTTCAAGCTTTAAAGGCTTAAACATTACAACATTATGCTCCCTGTCTTAGCAGGATCAGAAAGGAGTCTCATGTTCAGACAGGCAGAAAGACAAGTCATTGTCCTGAGTGAATAGATGGTTCATTTTGTGTTGAATTCAATTGAAAAGCAGTTAAACCTACAGTGTGTACAGAAATAATTGTTATTTCTATGACGCGTTTCCACAGGCTAGTTCTGGCTCTTCTCAAAGCCTGTCTACCTCACACACTGGACCACTACTAGTTTTCCAGACCTAATTGACTCTTAATGCTCCATTGGACATGTTTAACTCACTACCCACTACACTTATCTAGATGCTTATTTCACTTATATACACTGTTCAAAAAGATTTACAGAAACTGCAACCATCACAGCATAACACCTTGCCAATTAAACTTCAGGGAAACTAATCTGCCCAGTTAGAAAGCATAAGCGATTGTGAATCACGGTCACCTATTTTGGTGCAAAAAAGGTGACGACAGTTGCATTGGAGAGGCAAGAGCGAGACAACCCCCAAAAGGGAATGGTTTTGCAGGTGGTTGCCACAGACAATTGCTCTCTCCTTAGACTTCCTGACTGATTCTTCTCTAGGTTTGCATTTTGCCGGTGTCCTTGTCACCACTGGTAGCATGAGGCGGTACATTCAGCCCATTCAGGTTGCACAGGTAGTCCAGCTCCTCCAGGATGGCACATCCATAAGCGTCATTACAAGACGGTTTGCTGTTTCTCCCAGTACAGTCTGACTGTCCGACCCTCGCTTTTTCACTCTTAAGCGGGACACAACGTAAATAGCATTTACCGGTACTCCTAAATTTGTCATGTCATCTTCTTATCATCTGCCAATCGGAAAATGTGAAATTAGTAATAATAAGCATTTAGCTTGCAAGTTCATAAACGCTTTTCAGTTAACTCTGTTAACAATAAGAAGTTGGAATGTGCTAATTTAAATTGAATCTCATTATCAATACACCTGTGATTTCAGAAAGACAATATTTTTTCTGTGTTTTCATTTATTTTTCTGTGTAAAACAGTAACGCTGTTGGTGTATTGATGTGGTGTAGAAGAAGGGAGATGAAATACAGGAACTTGTGTTTCTTCCTTTTAATGTATTACACACACAAAATAAAGTGGGCTCCAAAAATACTGGCACCCTTGACTGGCAATGCAACAATACTGTAAAAAATATAAACAATACAATTAGAGAATAACATTTTAAACCAACATGTGAGAAATAATGTGTCAATGGAACCAAACAAAATCATTAATTGATTAAATAAAAAATCACTTTCCTCCAAATCAAAGTTTACAACCAATGTAACTCTTAAAGATTACTGTCAATAACATCTACCAAATTAAACCAGGAAATAAATTTCACTTTTTTAAGTTAATCTAAATCTTAAGGAACTATATTGATTACATTACATTACTTCCTGTTCCACTAGGGTATACAAATGAGGTAATGAGGTAACACATGCAAAAAAATTACTGGCAGTTCAAGAGATGGTTGTAGACCTTCATAAATCTGTTAATGGCTACAAGATCCACAACATATTGAATATACCACTGAGCACTGTCAGGGCAATTATTAAAAAATTGTAAAGATATGGACAGTTGAAATCCTCACGGGTAGAGGATACATATACATTCTGCCCCCCAGGATAGGGAGGAGGATGTAAATAATTTAACCAATGCTTCAAAATTTTTATTAGTAATCCCAGATGTTTTCCTAACAGATTATTAGAAAATGGATTTACGATTGTGTAAATATTGTGGTGTTGGTCAGGTGTTACAACAGTAAAGTTTTACACCTCTCAAAGTTGATACTGCCTACTGTTGCATGAGTGATCAAAGTCAAAGTGGTTTATTTATCATATGCATTGAACAACATATATCATCCTATGCAGAGAAATTCTTATTGACATGGCTCGGCGATTCTATGCAGTGGGCTTAAAAACAAGAATTACAACAATATAGAATTTTAAAATAGGAATGACAATAGTAATAATAGTAATAGTAATAATGATAATAATAAAACGCTATGTACTGAGCAGTGGTCTGGAAAACGTTCAACAGTAGAAGCAGTAAACATTATAGAATTGGCATGGAAAATTGTTTTCAAAGGTGCATTTGAATTCTGCTACATCAGATGTAGAGAGCATAAAGTGACCAGAGAGTGCTAATGCTCAACAGACGATTTGCGATCAGTGTCTCTGTTCCATGTTGAGCAGCCGAATGGCCTGAGGGAAGAAACTGTTTTTGAGTCTGGTGGTCCGTGCCTTGATGCTCCGGTAACGTCTACCAGATGGCAGCAGTGAGAAAAGTCCACGGCCTGGGTGGCTGTGGTCCCTGAGGATGTTTTTAGTTTTCCTAAGGCATCGC
>JACXGM010022802.1:0-16329 GCA_016801145.1 Umbra pygmaea | reverse complement strand
TGTGTGTGTGTGTGTGTGTGTGTGTGTGTGTGTGTGTGTGTGTGTGTGTGTGTGTGTGTGTGTGTGTGTGTGTGTGTGTGTGTGTATGAGAGAATCGGTAGATTATTTCAAAATTAGGTGCAGATTATGTAACCAATAGTCATCAATATAATTACATTAATTTAAGGACTGGATAATACAATGAAGGAATAAACAATATAATAAAGGAAGAAAAGAGAAATGTCCTCCTGCCCAAGTCTCTGCTAGTTCATTGGTAATCCTTGGTTCTTTGTTGTAAACCGCACCTTGTTCAAGGATAGAGTCTTAAAGTCCTAGGAGTGTTTTTATTTTGCAGGAACCTGACTAGAATGTGTTTGGTGTTCGACCTAGAGCCATTAGGCCCTGTAGTTTAGTGAGGGGGACATCTATCATGACTCAGCCAAGATGGACCAGGATTGTACATCTCTAATCATATTGCAATGGTCACCACCTCCTGGATATCTGAAGTCTGTGCTCCAGGTCACATTTTGTGTTCAGTTTTGTTTTCCCGACTTTTACTTACATGACTCTGTCAACCAATAGATCATCATCAATCAAGCCACAACTGCATCCACTTGTTCATTTCCATGTGTACAGTATTTAGTTCCTGTTAGTGTTGGTCAGTGTGGTTCATTGTTCTCCATCAGATGTGTGTTAGGTCTTAGTGCTGTATGTTTCCTCATTAGAAAATAACTCTGTATTTGCCTCACCAAAGCCCCTTTGTTTTGGTTGAAGTATTTTTGGATTAAATGCTGTTTACTTTCTTTACAAACTCCTTTACGTCTGTCTCCATTCTTCCCTGGGCCAACATAGCTTGTGACACAGATATGTAGTTTTTCAAGAAAGAATGGATTGCCTTGAAAATATTGAGGATAGTCAGATATAACTTTTAAAAAAATCCAACAGGACTGAAATGATAAGATAAATATTTCTTTGAAAATGTTGCCAACAATTTCAAATGTGGGTGTGTCGATAGACTATAAAGCCAATCATAAAACCATCACTGGCTGGCAGTCAACAAAAAGAAAGGTGAACATCCAGATGACTGAATTTGGAAGGCTTAAAAATGTGAGGCTTATAAAATATACCTGGAGGAGGATTAACAACGACAGCCAAATGTACTAGTCATACAGGTTTGTCTATATAACATATATATATACATCTGGAGGCCTAAATTCTTTCACTTGAAGACTCCATTGCCTTTCAGCAAGACAGAGAGGAACAGCCAAACTTCAACAGGGTTCTCATTGCCTTTATACAATTAAAAATCCCCCAGAAGAGGAAAAGTAAAAATTACAGCAAATAATATCGCTGAGCTTCCATGACGTAGAAAATACCAATTCTCTTGGATGAAAAGTATAAGAAGTGTGTCATATTTAGCAATGACAATGTAATCAACTAATCAGAAAAAGTTGAGATGGTTGCACAATAAGGAAGAGGAGACTAATCAAAAGATACAAATGAATTGACCATCAATGAAAGACAAGGCGAAAAATTATTAATGACAAATCACCATGTATATGTTTCACGGGGCACTTTGATCCAGCCCGCGAGCGATTCAAGGTCGATTGACGCTCAAGATCGTCAAAGCGTCAGCTCCTGCAACATAAAAGCTAGAAACTAATGGCTCAGAGTTGGGTACCTCTCACCAACTCTATTTTATTTTTCTAAAGACGTTACGGACAGGACCCACAAAGTGAAAATTACAAAATGTATTTCTGCAATGAGGTAGGACATCCCCCTGCGCCAAGTTATTTTGGGGGTGTTTGAGTTTCACATCTATTCTGCACGCAAATGTAGTCTAATGAAAAAAACTCTGGGTTAAAATGAATTGCTTGTTTTCGTCGGGTATGTTTCATTGACAGTATCTGAGCTGTGCAAGTTGGACCCAAAAAGCTTGCAGAGCTGAAGGAATGTCCCTATACCTTGCTTTTTAATCTTGGCTAGCATGCTTGTTAATCCATCCGTATTTCTCAGAAGTTCTCCCAAATTACTGTACATTCTCAGGAAACTAATTTGAAAACATGAATTACGTTATTTGCCAAAATATTTTGGGTCTTTTTACTTTTCTGCTGCACGTTTTGCTAATAGGCTATATTTGTCCTTCTATTACCTTACACCTGCACGTTTCATTTCACGGATTCATTCCACACATTCCATAGCATTCGAAATTATATTGCAACATTCACGGTTAAGGTTAGGGTTAAGGTTAGACATGAGAAAACTAATTGTTTAGATAGGCATGAGGTTATAAAAGGTTCCCAGCTAATAATTTTATGTTCTGGTAACCTTCTGGGAACCTTCTGGGAACATTCTGGAAACGTTAGTTTTTGGTTCCCAGAACGTTCTGGGAACGTTCCCTATCGGTCACCCAGGAAAGTTTTCTTAACATAAATAGAATTTATGTTCCGGGAACCTACTCAGAAAAATAACCTACAGGGAACATTCCCAGAACGTTCTCCTGAGGTTATAAAATTAAACCTAAAAATAACCTACAGGGAACGTTCCTAGAACGTTCTTGTTTGGTTCCCAAAAAAATAACCAAATGGGAACCATATAAGAACGTGAGGGAGAATGTTCTGTGTTTGCTGGGTTAAGGTTAGGCATGAGGTTACTAATGGTTAAGGTTAGACATGACGTTACTGAGGTTAAGGTTAGGGTTAAGGTTAGGGTTAACATAAAAAAGATCACTATCGCTTGTCTGCATCAAGCTGCAATGGACAAGAAAACATGCAATAAGTGTCCACATGGATTTGAACCTGCGAATACCGGTATGAAAGTCGCAGATTTACACGCCCGTCCACCATCCCCTAAAATCTACGCTACTTACATACTACGTCATGATCTTCATATGTTCATATTTAATGTTATTCGGTTGGTAAATTTAGTTCCCTACGAATGTAAATGAATTGACCCTCTCATACGTTCATATTACGTATATCAGTTCTGCAAAATAGTTCCCTTAGAATGTATTCCATGCGATTTTGAGCTCTTTTAATCAGCCTGTTGCACTGGTGTGTTGTCCATTTTTCTCTTTTTTCTCCCTGGAGTGCTTTACCCGTTCTTATTAAAGATAATTTTACAATTTTCCAAAATATACATCTCAATTGGTAAACAGTGTGTTCTTCACAATGGGGCCTAAATCAGATTATATAACATGCATTATATTAAATTCTCCTTTCCTTCAAACAAATTAATTTGCCTGGCTCCATTAATATTTATGTTCCAGGGCACAACAGTTACAAGACACTGACTGGCAGGCAAACCTATTTAAACATCCTTTCCCACCTTTGAAAATGTATGAAATACACTTACTATTTGGTTTCAGAATTTAGATGATTTATTTTACAGTGCTGAATGTTATGTCCGACATCTGCTGTCATATACAGTAGCTATGTCATAATACCTGTCTTATTCTTCTCGTCATGCAAACATATTTGTTTCCTCAAACAATTGCAATTGATTTGATTATGAGTTTAGGATGAAATGTGTTCTGCCACGTGTGTGTGTTTGTGTGTGTGGGCGTGTGTGTGTTTGTGTGTGTGGGGCGGATTACATTTCTTATATCCTATTTTTTCACGCATAGCTATAATATGCAGCACTTCACTTGGTTTCAGAAGGTCAATGTGGCCTTCAAGCTAAAATGATTGCCCATCCCCTGGCCTACAGTATGCAGATTTCAACAAGAATCCTTACATTATTTGATATTGACCACTAGGGACTAATTTATAAGTCGGGAATTGGTTCTCTATCATAAAAAAATCTTTGAAAACACAAAGGAAAATCAAAAGTTATCTACTCAACTGTATGAAACAGAATGTGCCCACATTGGAACTGCACCATGTACTGTTGGGGGATTTGAGCTTCCACCGTCAGTCAATAGGAAATATAATTGTGCTGAGGGGTGTTTATTTTTGGAGCAATTACAGTAGAGATGTTGTAGAAGGGGAGATACATGTCCCTGGTGAGGCACACAGTGGAAGGAGAGAGAGATTTATAGTGAGACGAAATGGCAAAAGGATGGTGTAGTGGGAAAGATGGGTTGATTTGTGGACTTCAGGAGGTTTGAATATATCAGGGTGAATCGGTGGATTGGCAACCGCTGCTCCTAAAAATCCATCCAGATACCACGCAACATTAAACAATATGTGGCAAGTAGCAGGCATTCTCCATGTCAAAGGAGGAGAGTATACAGGAAGTAGAAAAAACGACAGAAAAACCCCATGAAAAAGGACAACTCCTTTAAATTAAAGCACAGTTGCAAACACAGCTGCCATTGTCACATGGGGGGATTTCTAGTAAGCTGCACATATTTTTCAGCTTTAACATTTCTGACAATTGATATTCAAGTTTTCAAAGATCCATGAGGCAAATAAAAGTGTTCCGAAGAGACCAAATATTCAGTGGCAAAATTGCAGGGATGTAAGTAAAAAAACTGAAAAATTATTATATTAAATTATATTACTCTGTGTCAAGAGGAACAGTCTAAAAAATAATGACTGCACATGCCAACTATGGACAAATTGCTTTGGCAAAGAGGACCAGTTGTCGCAAGTTGATGCTTTAGCCTACAGTGTCTGCTGCCAACTGTTTATTATGGTGGGGCATGCGTACTGGTAAAAGCAGCCTTCTTATGCGAGCCACTATTTCTGCTAATTGCTCACTGCATGGTTGTACAATGGCCAAGGAATATGAGGCAATTTTACAGGAATAGTCCGCTGTGATCCTCTACAGCATAAATCCATAATTGACCATCCATTGTCTAGTCTTGACTGAGTCTTCTTTTCCCGTTGCCTTTGGAGTTTGCTATTAAAATGAGGACCAATGTGATGTCAATGAACGTCAAAGAAGCCATTATGAGAATTCCAAATCCGGAAAGACCTCTAAGAAGCATAGCCAAACCATTAGGTTTACCAAAAAACACAATTTGGAACATCATTAAAAAGAAAGAATGCTCTGGGGAGGTCAACAAATCACAAATAGCATGGTGGGCCAAGAAAGGCCTCTACAGTGGATAACAGAAGAATGCTTGTGGACGGAGACAAAGACAAACATGTACTGTACCAGTGCAATAGGAAAGTGTACCAGCACATGTGAAATAGTACAGCTTGTGCAGCTATGGCTGCCACTTGAACTGGCTCACTTGTCTTCATTGATGATGTAACTGTTGGCAGCAGCAGAGTTAATGCCGAAATGTACTAAATATAGTGCAATAACAACTATTGTAGGGATCTTATCAGCACCAAAAAGTAAAAGCTTCTTGATTGCCAAACTGCATCTGAACATGCCTTTCATTTTGCTAAAATGACACCTAAAGATTAACCACTTTTTAAAAAACGGCCTCACCGGTGAAATTGACAGAAAATTTGTAATTTCAAGTGCTTCATTTAGACAGTATATTATACATTATATGTTCTGAAACATTTTGTGCCCTATAACACGGGTTCTGTGTATAAATGATGTTGTTGCTAAATAGTAAAACCAACATATACAACAATACCCTATAAAACTGCAGAAAATCTGTAATTTAACCTCAGTCAAATTTCAAATCCAAACACTTGAAATATTGAGACAAAAGAAGAAGAAAAAATTCACTGTCCCAATAATTAAGGAGTGCACTTAATTTAAATAACTACAACTGGCACATGCACACGTTATATCCCGGAGTCATCACCTGGGCCTTCTGTCAGAGGAAGGGTCCCCAAGTGGAACACTAAGTCGTGTTTAATCTGCTTCAGTGGACTGGATTAATGAGCACACAAGTTGCACGGGGAGCGTAAATCCCAACACCTCTACTCCAGGGGCTCAAGCACAGCCCACTGTAGTGGCCTGGCTCAGGTTGTGGATCCATCAGTGTGAGCCAGAAATGTCATGGCCCAGTCCAAAATAGATTATAAACTACATCCCCATAATACACAAACATGCTATAAGACATAGACAGAACATTTCAGGCGTCAGAGTGTTCAAATGTGTGTGTATGTGCATGTACGTGTTTATCTTTATTATAAACCTTGAATATTCTCTTTGAAATGATATCTCCTGTTGTCTCCACCCCCCCAAAATGTTTTAAACCTCTTTTCAATGTTTTTTTAACTAATCATTGGCTAAGCTCGGACGTCAATCGTCCCATTAAACACTGGCTTTAATGTCAGTCTGTCTGTCTAACCTATACCTTGCCAAATCTATTATTAAGCCTAATTAATTTTGCATTACAACATCGCAGATGAATAAAAGATCAGAAGTGCGGGATGAGAGGAGAGGAGGTAGAGAGACATGCAGCTGCACAGAGCAAGCAGCCAATTATTTCTGATGAAGCTGTCACTCCTGGAAGAAGAGAAGGATGAGAGGACAAGAGAAACGGCAATTAGAGCGTCCGCATGCACGCACGCGTACGCACGCACACACACAAACACTCTTACAAACACTGGCGAGGGAGGAGAACGGAGAGGTTCCCAAAGAAAGAAGGAGATTAGAATGTAAGGAAGAACCTTAAGCTGTGAGAGGAGAGAGAGAGAGAGAGAGAGAGAGAGAGAGAGAGAGAGAGAGAGAGAGAGAGAGAGAGAGAGAGACAGGGTGAGTAGGTGAAAGAGGGAGAGGCAGAGCGCTAGAGATATGGGGAGAATGGGGAGTGAGACGGGAGAAAGAGAGAGGGGAGAGACAGTTGAGGGTGTGTAGAGGGGGGGAAAAGTGAGACAAAGAAGAAACAAAGAGATATAGCCAGAGACAGGGGGTGAGGGAGCAGCTCCAGTATGGGTTAGTGTGTAACATGCTGTTGTGCTGGCCGTGTCACACTGGGGGTTGACTCTTTTCTGGTTCCTGATAGGTCACAATTCTACTTCCCATCTTTTATGTAGAGGATGTGCCTTAAAGCTGAGTGACCGGACTCTCTCTCTGCTCTCGCTCTCTCTGTTCTCTCTCATTCTCTTTTCTCTTTCTCTCTCTGTTCTCTCTCTATATCTCTCTCTCTGTTCTCTCTCTATATCTGTCTCTATGTTCTCTTTTTCTCTCTGTTCTCTCTCTATATCTCTCTCTCTGTTCTCTCTCTATATCTGTCTCTCTGTTCTCTCTCTATATCTCTCTCTCCGTTCTCTCTCTATATCTCTCTCTCTGTTCTCTCTCTATATCTCTCTCTTTGTTCTCTTTCTATATCTGTCTCTCTGTTCTCTCTCTCTTTCTCTATCTCTATATATCTCTCTCTCTCGCTCTCTGTTCTCTCTATCTGTATCTGTGTCTCTCTCACTCTCTGTTCTCTCTTGATCTCCCTCTCTTTCTCTCTGTGTTCAATTCAATCCAATTCAAAAAACACTATTGACATGGAAAGTTGTTACTTACTGGTAAATTGTCGAAGTATACATAAATAAACAGTCAGGTGAATGGTACTGTAGTCAGACAGTACGAATGAATATAATATATGATCATTTTAACAAATTCACATCTACAGTACTACAGCATCAGTAGTAAAGACAGTATCAATAATAATAATAATAATAATTATAATTAACATAGATAAAGAAATATATATAAAGTATATATTCATTGGTTAACCCTCAGATTGTGGCATGAAGTCACATATTTGGCTCCCAAATATGCACATTAACCTTTTTCCCCCAGTACATATTTTATTTTCACATCATTTGGTGTGGTTTCAAATTCAGTGTACTCTGTTAATTTTGGTGAATAATGTTTCTCTTAAGTCTTTGTATTTGGTTGTAAAATTTGATTCATTAATAAGGAATATTGGCCTAATTCTGCCCTGCATGCTTTATTCTGTACTCTAAGGATTCTTTTGCAAAATTCTGCATGCAAGATTTCGTTTGGATGCTTTTCCCATTTACTGAAGTCTTGATTGATTTAGGGACCCCACACTTCACTTCCATCTAGAGCAATTGGTTCAATACTAGATTTCAATATTTCGAGCCATGTTTTAATTGGTGTGTCAATTTGAATTTGGCTTTTTATTGCATGAAAGGCTAATCTTGCTTTCACTTTCAGTTCATTGACTGCCAAGCTGAAGTTACCTGTAGAACTTATTTCAAACCTAGATAAGAATAGTCTTTAGTGTGTTCTATGCCCTTTGTTCCTATTGTGAATACATGTTATAATTCATGAAATTTGGTTCATTCAAATGATGTTGTAGACCCACTCTCGTAAAAGACAGCAGAACAAGGTCATCTGCATACAGCAGGAATTTGACTTCTGTGTCTAATAGGACGAGACCAGGTGCTGAGTAATTTTCTAAGAGATTTGCTAGTTCATTTATGTAAATGATAAATAGCCCTGTCGAACTCCCCGACTCTGAGTGAAGAATTGGTTTCCAATTCTGATTGCAAATTTACCGTTTGTATACATAGATTTAATAAAATCATATGTCCTTCCCCCGACATCGCTTTCAAAGAGTTTATAAAGCAGACATTCATGCCAAATGGAATCAAATTCATTTTCAAGATCAACAAAGCATGAGAATATTTTGGTTTTATTTTGATGTACATGGGTGTCATTGAGAGAGGGTGTAAATGTGGTCCGATGTGTGAAGATCTGGTAAAAATCCAATTTGGCTTTTGTTGAGGACATTGTGTTCAATATGGATGGCTGGAATTCATGAATTTAAAATGGTACAATGTAACTTCCACAGGTGCCTCTGTAATTCTTTGGGTCAAATTTATCACCACTCCTAAAGATCGGAGTTATGAGTCCTTTATTCCAAATTTCAGGGAAATAGCTGATATTTAGTGTTAGGTTGAATCATTTTAAGATATTATCAGAACTATGTTTGATAATTCCATTCAAGATACCGTATTTCCCAATGGAATTTTTCACTTTGAGTGACTGAATATTTGTTTTCAATTCCTGTTCTGTGATGGGGAAGTCAAGTGGCTTTTGGCTAACCTTCATGATCAATTCCATTTTCTTTAACTTGTCATGGATAAGTTTGGTCTGTGATCCTGTACTTTCAGGCACTGCTGAAAATAATGATTTAAAATGATTAGTCCATGTGTTTACATTTTGGATTGCCAATTCTGGTTATTTTTATTAAGTGAGTTCCAATGATTTTGACAGTCGTTTTGTAGTGTTTCAGAGTCTCACAATATTCAAGCCGCAAAACTTGGTTGTCAGGATTTCTGTGTTTTTGGTTTCCTTAATAATTTTTTAAGGACATTGCAATCCTTATCAAACCAGTATTTCTTTTGAGTTTTCCTTTGCTTGTTTTTTGGTGATTTTAATTGTGCTTTTGCTGCTGTTCTATGAAATATGCAATTAAGATTTTCTAATGCGTTATTTACTCCTTCAATATTGTGAGGGTATGATTCTTCCAGAAACATGTTCAGTAACAATTGAATGTCTTGAGTTTGGATTGCTTTTTGAAATTTGCCTGTGCTGTTTTGAGCCAATCTGTAAGATGTAGGGATGTTATACAGCTTACTGGGCTTTGTATGTGTTTCAATTAAAGTACTTACCCTTTTAAGATACCTTTTGATTGGGCTGTGATCAGACAGATACTGTATGTCAGTGGTTTGACAGTAAATGCACTGAGAGAGAAAGAGTCTATGTCTGTGATCATATACTGTAATCAACTGTGCTACTACCAAGAGATGAACAATTGGTATGTCTTCCTAAAGAGGCCCCTCATATCCTACCATTGACAATGTACAGACCCAGGCTTCGCAGAGTTGGAACAGATCCTTACCATTTTTGTTAATGGTTATATCATAATTGCTTCTATTTTCATATTGGAATGGGTGAAAAGATGATGGTCACTAATAAAGTTTTCTCTCTGAGTACTGCTTGTATCAGAAAGAGTGCATGTCTTGGCATTAAGGTCACCACACAACAAAACATCACCTTCGGCTTGAAAATGGTAAATCTCTAGTTCAAGATTAGAGAAAATATCACCTGAGTAATATGGAGACTCTGAGGGTGGTACATATATGGCACAGAGAAAGATATCTCTCTGTGAGGGGATTCATTATTTTTTGATTTTCAACCAAATAGTTTCCATTTTGTAGAGTTTGTATTGATTAATGAATTTCAGATTTGTACCAAACTATTAATCCACCAGAGTCTCTGCCTTGTTTGATGCCTTGTTCTTCTTTTTTTTGTTACTGTACAATGACCTCTCTGTAATTATAGGGACAGTGCATGGTTGAATCGGCTCTGCACCAAGTTTCAATTAAAATAATAATATCTGTCTTATTTATGACTATAATGAACTCAGGGTCTGTACTCTTCTGGCCAAAGGCGGTGGAGCAAAGTCCCTGTAGTTCTCTCTCTCTGTTCCCTCTATATCTGAATCTCTCTCTCTGTCTTTGTCTCTCTATCTCTCTGTTCTCTCTCTCTCTGTTTTCTCTATTTCTATCTCACTGTTCTCTCTCTGTTTGTATCTCTCTTTCTCTCTCACTTTTTTCTCTCTTTCTATGTCTTTGTACTCTCTTTCTCTGTTTGTATGTCCCTTTCTCTCTCTCTATTTCCTCTTTTTTTCTATCTCTCTGTTCTCTCTCTCTCTATTTTCTCTCTTTCTATCTCTCTGTTCTCTCTCTCTGTTCTCTCTCTCTCTCTCTCTCTCTCTCTCTCTCTCTCTCTCTCTCTCTGCTTTCTCTCTTTCTATCTCTCTGTTCTCTCTGTTCTCTCTCTCTCTCTCTCTCTCTCTCTCTCTCTCTCTCTCTGTTTTCTCTCTTTCAATCTCTCTGTTCTACCTCTCTGTTCTCTCTCTCTCTCTCTCTCTCTCTCTCTCTCTCGCTCTCTCTCTTTCTCTCTCTCTCCCTCTGTTCTCTCTGTCTCTCTCCCTCTCTCTCTCTCTCTGAGTAGCGCGCTGGGAAGCAGAGCAGCAGCATTAGAGGAGGGTTATGTAACAGTAGGATGCACTGATGCCACATGGCATTGACCTACAATGAAAAAAGCCCCCCCCCCACACACACACACACACATACACACACACACACACACACACACACACACCACACACACACACACACACACACACATACACCCACACAAAAAATCAACTCCAAAACATACATATAAAACAGGCCTCACAAAAACACCATGCACACCCAAATCAGACACAAACAATATACACATAAACAAAAACTCACACAAAAACACACATACACTAGGGCAGCACACATCAAAAGGAATAACCATCCAATCTGATAAGTGCACAATTGTAGGTCAACAAAGCTTGCAGTGAGGCACAAAACAAAAACAAAAACACTAAAGAAATGTCATTGTGGTACGCTACACCTGTGTGTTTTTGGGCATACAGTACGTGTGTGTGGCATCTATCAAGACACCCATCAATACCCACAACCCCATCAGGCAGATGTACCCTGCTACCCCGTCATCCTCCACCCTTACCTTACCCTCATTCTCTCTCCCTCCCTGACATTCTGTTTCTTTCTCTCATTTTGGCTTCATTCTTTATGGTTTGCACTCTCTGTCGCCCCCTTCCATTCCGCCTTGCCTCACAATTAACTGTTTCTATCTGTTTGTACAATACTCCAGTCTCAATCTGTTTGTACAATACTTCAGTCTCAATCTTCTTGTACTCTACGTCAGTCTCAATCTGTACACTACTTGTGTCTCTCTCTCATTCTCCATCATTCTATACGAATTGGCACCTCTCACCCAGATGTCTTTAAGAAGCATTCATGCTATCTTTTGTTGTGTCTGAAACCCTGGCCTCACGCGGGCAGCGGACTCACCCCAGGTAAGGTCTTTTGCTCATGCAATGCATTCTGGGCTTTGATGGCAGACTCCCGGGCGCAGTAGGTAAGGAACGCACAACCTGTAAGACAGACCAACAAGGGATAGTCACACACACAGACAGCACATCTGTGAATTCACCCTGGCTCACACACACAAACTCACACGGGCACGCTCACACATTTTGCCATATTTGATAAGGAAAGGCCAAGTAGCCTGATGAGATAGTAGCTAATCCTGTTGACAGTGAATGTGTAGCCTATGCAAATGTAAAGCAAAGACAAGGCTGCAACGACAACATGAATATATGTTAACAAATTATTGAGACCATTAGGATTTATTTGCCAAATATTTCAAGAAATTAATTATCATCACGACATGGGAAAATGTGTAGAAAGATAGACAGTAAATGCAAACATCAGTACCTAGCTATTAACTAGAGCACTAAACATGTGTTAAGAGGCTGTGACAAGCCTTAAGCTATAAAAGCACTTGCATTTTACTAAATATATTTTGTCCATATTTACACACTAACACAGAAAGTCGTCAAGATTCAAATAAACCCAATGTAGCAGGTTCATTTAAACACAAATCATATTTGTATTATTATGGTGAAATTACAGTGGCACAAATAGCCATTAACAGACAATATTTCATCTTATTCTGCAAGTCATACAGGCTTTTCATTACGACCCACTAGATGCGTAGGCTAGACTAACAAGAGGAAGGATGATGAGCGACAGTATCACAAAATGGAATTACTATGTAACGACCATCTGCACCCCAGGCACTGAAGCGACAGAAAACCCTACCTTTATGCATGCCAGTATAACGATCCTTCAAAACAGACAATTCGTGGATTTTCCCAAACTGCTCGAAGAGAGGTTTCAGATCTTTTTCCTCAAGGTTCCGTGGTATCTGTCCAATGAAGAGCTTGATAGCGTCCTGGTCTTTCATGGCGCTGCCGTCCGTGTGCATTGAGACGGTTTCGGGTCCGTTCATGGGCTTGGGAACCGGCTGGTGTGCAGGCTGGTGCTGATGGGGGATAAGGAGGAGCGGTTGCTGTAGGAGCAGGCTGACGGGGGCGGGATGAGTCGGCTGGGGCTGGTGCCTTCTGCTTTCACTCTGCGTAAATCTGGCCATGCTGAGCAGGGAGTAGCTTTGAGAAGAGTGACAACACACATACACTGAGAAACACACACACACACACACTAGTACTGGAGAGAGAGAGAGAGAGAGCGAGAGAGAGAGAGAGAGAGCGAGGGAGAGAGAGAGAGAGGGGGAGAGAGAGAGGATGCACTCAGCTGGAAACAAGCACAGCCTCGTTCTGTCCCAATTCCCAATGGCACTTCTTCACGCTCTGGTTTGGTGGAAGGAGGGGGTGTAAGAGGTTTGGAGAATCGTTTGTTGTTTAGCGCCACCTGCAGGACATGTACTGCACCCGTGATCTACATGTCTCTTTACCGCTTTGCTCATTTCATTTGTGAATTTTTTAGAGAAACCCACCTATTGTTATTCTTCTATATTTCTTTGTCCCTGATGATGACGTGGGGGAGGGGACTGTTAATGATTCTCAGTACATGCTGATGGTTATAACTAACTCAATATTGACAAAAGAGGGGTGAATTATGTGTCTTGCCATGTACTGTAGAACCAGCGTATACAAAAGTACCTGGATTGGCCTGATACTGAAACTATTAAAAGATATTGATGTTCGACCAGTGTTGTACACAACTACCTTTCCTCAGAAGTAACTAATTTGCTTCTGAAGACAGAAAGATCAGCCATGAGGGGCTTTAGGAATGGCATAGTAAAGTTTATTATAATTATTGTTTAATTAGTATATAACAGTGGCATAGTAAAGTTTATTATAATTATTGTTTAATTAGTAAATAATATTGACATAGTAATGTTTATCATAGTTATATATTAATTAGTATATAACAGTGGCATAGTAATGTTTATCATAGTTATAATTTAAATATTAAATTATTGTGGCATAGTAAAGCATACAGTAGCATAGTTATTGTTTCATTAGTAAAAATTTGTGGCATAGTAAAGTATCTCATAATAATACTATAAATAGTAAATAACAGGCATAGTCAATTTTATCATAGCTTTAATTTAATTTGTAAATAATAGTGGCATAGTAAAGCTTATCATAGTTATAGTTTAAAGCTGTACTAATGTAACTTACGTATAGTGTATTTTATTAATGTTTTATGTTTTTATTGAACACAGGAATAATACAGGGACAATATAGTCAATTTTGGTATTCTATTGCTGTCTATATTTCATACTATTTAAGTTGATGTTTTCCATTTCTGGATCCAATATCATAGTTTCTAACGTTTGCTAGTCCTAACACATAGTTTTGTATTTTTTGTAGTTTCCAAAAAGTTATATAGTGCTGGTTTAATTAGTAAATGATAGTGGCGTAGAAACCAATATCATACCGTAGTTATAGTTTAATTACTAAATAATAGTGGCATATTAACCTTTATTTTAGTTATGGTTTAATTACTAAACACTTGCATACAGTAGTAAAGTTAATTATAGTTAGAGTTTAATTAGTATATAATATTGGCATAGTAAAGTTTATCATAGTTATATTTTAATTTGTAAATAATACTGGCATAGTAAACTTTATTATAATTACCGTTATAATTTAATTAGTAAATGAAAGTGGAAAAGGAAAGTTTTTCATAGTTAGTTTAATTAGTAAATAACAGTGGCATAGTACATTTCTCATAGTAATAGTATGAATAAAAAAACAATTGTGATATTGTAAAATGTCCCATTGTAATATTATATATAATAAAGGCTGTGTTATTTACTATTTATAATATTACAATGTCCCATTGTAATAATATATAGTAAATAACACAGCATTTTAGAGTTTCTTATAGTAATAATGTTGGCATGGTAAATTTCCTCATAGTAATTGTATAACAGTAAATCATTGGGGCATAGTAACATGTCTCATAGTAATACTAAATAGTAAGTAATAGTAGCATAATAAAGTCCATCAGAGTAACTGTATAATAGTAAATAATAACACCTGTTGTGTCTGGTATTGACCTTAGGGTATGTGATGAGGCTAAATATTTGGGACAATATATAACTGAGGACCTGTCTGATGATACAGATATTTATGGACAGTGTCGGATGATATATATGCACAAGCGAATATGCTGATTCACAAATTTCGTATGTGCTCTGGATCTGTTAAGATTGCACTTTTTAGGGCATATTGCACTCCGATGTATACTGCCCCCTTGTGGCGGAGCTACAGGAAGAGCAGCATGCAGAAACTCAATGTAGCATATAATGACGGGATGAGGCTGCTGCTTGGGGTACCACGATGGAGTAGTGCAAGTCAACTGTTTGTCAGTGGTGGTGTGCCCACATGTTCTGCTGTTTTGCGCAATCTCATGTACAAATGTATGTGTCGGTTATTAGATTCTGCAAACAACATTGACAAATCCGGCCCTAAGGGCAGTCAGGTTCTCCTCAAGTATTGGAATCATTGGCGTTTTAGCCTGTATGTAAACATGTGATATTGTGTTCTATATTTGTATGTTAACGTTTATGCTTTTGTAATTGTTTGGAGGTGGACCATATGTGTCCTTAATAAAGCTTTGATCATGATGATAATGAATAGCGGCATTGTAAAGTCCATCATAGTAACTTTTAAAATAGTTAATAATTCAGCACCAAGGCCAGCTCCACATCCTACTGAATTGTATGTGAGTCCTTAGAATGTGGAGCTGGCCATGGTGCTGAATCCACCTGTTGTGAATTTAAATCACTGCGTGGGTGCTCCCCTTACAACTTGAGACATTTCTGGAACTGTGCTGTGTTATGAAACTGCACATTTTAGAGTGGCCTTTTATTGTGGCAAGTCTAAGGCACACCTGTGCAATAATCATGCTGTCTAATCAGCATCTTGATATGCCACACCTGTGAGGTAGATGGATAATCTCGGCAAAGGAGATGTCCTCACTAACACAGACTTAGACAGATTTGTGAACAATATTTGAGAAAAAAAGGCCTTTGCTGTACATAAAAAAGTATTAGATCTTTGAGTTCAGCTCATGATATATGGGGCGAAAAAAAAGTGTTGCGTTTATATTTTTGTTTAGTGCAGTACATAATAGTGGCATAATAGTGAAATTCATTATAGTAACTGTATAAATAGTAAATAATAGTGGCATAGTGAAGTTCATTATAGTAACTGTATGATAGTAAATAATAGTGGCATAGTAAAGTTCACCATAGTAACTGTATAAATAGTAAATAATAGTGGCATAGTAAAGTTCATTATAGTAACTGTATAAATAGTAAATAATAGTGGCATAGCAAAATTCATCATGGTAACTGCATAAATAGTAAATAATAGTGGCATAGTAAAGTTCACCATAGTAACTCTATAAATAGTAAATAATAGTGGCATATTAAAGTTCATCATAGTAACTGCATAAATAGTAAATAATAGTAGAATAGTAAAGTTCATCAAAATATTCTATGAATAGTAAATAATAGTGGCATAGTAAAGTTCATCATAGTAACTGTATAATTAGTAAATAATAGTGGCATAGTAAAGTTCAT
>JACXGM010022801.1:0-16320 GCA_016801145.1 Umbra pygmaea | reverse complement strand
CGGGACCGGAGTGAATGGAATGTGCGCAACGCACGAAACCCAGTGTTTTTTCGTTTTGCACACTGGGTTTTGTGCGTTGCGCACATTCCATTCACTCCGGTCCCGAGCGTAACACAAGCCCGTCCTCCCCAATTAAGATCCACCGACCGCGGCTGATACACATATATACACATATACACATACATACATACATACATAAAATCACAGGGGTGTGATTGGCAAAGGACAAAAAAGCAGGAAAATATATGGCACACCTACCATGACGCAGCGACAGCCCCCCCCCCCACACACTTTGCATATGGTAGGGCCCTATGAAAGTCAGTTTTAATTGATTTTCAAATTCCCTGACTTCCATTTAATTTCTTCCAAATTCCCTGATTTCCACCTTATTTCTGTGTTTCTCCTTTTTAATCTCAAACCTCCATATAATCCCCCTGGGGCAGTGGTTCCCAAATGTTTTTGGTTACTGTACCACCAGGGGTCCTAGTACCCATGGTTGGGAAACACTACCCAGGAAAAAGTGGTTTGCTAAACTACTTTTTTCACCCACCAGCAACTAAACAACTATTTGGACAAAAGTTGAATTCAGAAGCCCGCACCCAGAACCTAAAAGATAGAGAATACTGCTGTACAGTTTGCACTTGCATTGCCAGCTACATTTACTTTCCATATGATCAAAGTAATTATATCTAGACAGGCAGAAGCAGGCTATTTCACGAATGCATAGGTATTTGTCATGTTAATAACGTATTATTTCTTCTTACAGAAGAATCTATCCAAAATAAAAATTAAAAGAGTAGACAAAGATACTCAGAAATCAAAGAAAAGTGGAACAATGACAAACATATTTATAAACGTTATTTTACAAAGTTGTATCAAGGGCAATCGTGTGGACAAAGCCATTTAACATTCAAAAGCAGTCTCGCTAGTTTGACCCTGCTCTCCCGGAGTGAAAGAGCTGCCTGATTAGCAAGACTGTCAGAGAATTACTTCAGGTGAATAAACATAGTAGCCTACTCCTAGTTATATGCATTTGGATACATGATTGAACGGAGAAAAACCAAGCGTTGTCTGATTGGAAAATTTGTAATAGAGTAAATACTGTTGTTTATAGCTGTCAGCTATCACGTTTGAACGATATGATGGAGCGGTAGAGAAACACATACTGCGTAGCCTATAGAGTGCAAATTAACTTCTATATTTGCTGCCTTTTTGATTATGAGAAACTCAATGAGTTGTTAATATTACGGGACTATATTTGGATTATAGAAAAAATATATAGCCTATATATTGCTGAATTCCACATAAATGTCTGAATTCCGCATTAATGTCTGGATTCCGCATTAATGTCTGGATTCCGCATTAATGTCTGGATTCCGCGGTTCTGTCCGCGTTCTCCGCATCGCGCAAAACATAGGTCCCTACAGGCTATTTTAGACTGGATATGTTTGTGAGTGTTTTACCATAGTGCCCTAGTCTTGGCGTCACGTACATTACTACAGAATTTATTATACTTGTCAAATCGAAATTGGAACTCCACTATGTCTCTTTACATTTATTTTGTGCCGTTGTTGGCTTTAGCTGAGATATTGAACACATAAGCTTCCGCAACGATTGCAGGCTCTTTGGTGGAACTCTGCTTAAGTTCCATCGTGACAAATTAATGGACTACTTGCGGAGTGACATGAATCAAAGGCACAAAAAACGTTGACAGCGGTGAGCAGTCATTTAGAGCTGTGACATCACACCCCTGACCGGTGCCTTGCGCACCCCCTCAGAAAAAAACGGATTTGCATGATATACGAGAGCCTCATTTTCAGGTCGGAAAAGCCGGATTTCCGGATTTATCCGGAACAATCACACCCCTGATATATATATATATATATATACACACACACACACACACACACACACACACACACACACACACACACACGTTGTGTACTTTTTCATAAATGTTTCCACCAACTTTTAAACCCAGAAAAATTTGTAATGTATTTTGAAAACACAGGAGGTTTCATTGTCGCGCGTCAATGGCGTCATATAACAATTTGACCTTTGTAGTTGCTCTAAGTTCCAGGGAACAGCCAAACATAACGCAAATAAAGCTATAATATATTTAACAATACACTAGATCAGCTGGTTGACATTGACGACGACAAGAAATCCCATGTTCCCATGCTAATTCCCAACGTCCTCCAAGGACATCTTTTGTTATTGTTTTGAGTGAGAGACCCCTAGCGGCTCAAAACGACATATTGTACATTTAAGCCTATAGTACATTATAGTAATTTAGGAACCAGTATAATCCTCTGGCTGGCTACAGTTTTACCTTAAAACACAATAAAAAAAATCTGTATGCATTTGGAACAGAAATACAGTTTATTGTAAAATAAACGGCACTATCACTACTGGTATTAAAAGATTAAAAGCATCATGTTGAATTTGGAAAAAAATCACATTGCTTATCTCCTGTATGTAAGATATATAAAAAAGATGGCCATAATTCACGTAGCAGCCAATTGACAACATATGGGCATTGAACTGCTAGTGAATATAGTGAGGTTTGCCATCTCCCCATTAGTACCTGTCTTAAAGCCAGAGACGGTGAGGAACGTGCAAAATGCCTTGATGTGTATTATTCTGAACACAGTGTTGTGCTTTTATGAATTGTGAACAAAATACTTGGTCATTACGATATAGACGGATGAATGTGTTCTAGACAAATATGCCCATATTTAATGGCATTTTCTTTTAACTGCTTTGCTTACTAAAAAAATACTAAAAATATAGATTTTTGGGTTTGAGAATTGATACTGATATTGGTAAAACAGTATTGCGATACATTGCAGTATTGATTTTTTTCCCCCATCCCTAGGCAAAATGCCTCCATATCATGCAAAGTCTTTAGTCGTCCAGCATGAACCGCACATTTGAGATCTCGGTTGTGATTGGTGCCTCGGTTTGGAAATATTGGAAATTGGCTTGAATGGTATGGGATCAAATAAGGCCAGACTGACTTGCAGAGCAAATCTCAAATTTGCCAGAAGTCAGTGAGGGTTCTCCCAGGGTAGTCATATTGTCAAATCCAATGCAAACATTTCACAATTACTGACAGGGTATGCAAATTTATGAGCACAACTGTGAGAGATTAATAAAGTATGAAGAGTTGTTTGTTGCAGCCCTAATACAGACAGAGACCTGATTATCAATTTAAACAGGGGACATGCCCAAACCATTAAAAATCCCATTAAAATTATGTTCAATGATATTAGTAGCCCTACTACCATACCTGTTTACCTTAAAATGTCTCCAACTGGATTCAAGAGGCAACGTTTAAAATTGCTAGTGTCATGCAGTGCAAGAGCAAACATACCCCGGTGTTGCAGTTATCTTGTATTTGACCAAAGAGGATCCTCCTCTATCGCCATGGATCAGGGCTTTCACTGCTGTAGGTGTGGCCATAGGGTCTGGTGCGGAGTCTAGCTGCACTCTGTGCTCTGCTATCTCCTCCAACGCTACTGGATTCTGACCTGGAAGCAGCAGGAATTACAAATTTAGTAAACCCTTGAGACGTATTTCCATACTACTGTAACTGGCTTTGGCTAAAACTGTCTACCTTGAAATTTAAAAAAAATTGAAATATATTTTGTACATTGATTTAATAAATATCAAATAGACAAATAGGCCTGTTACAATAACACATTTTGTCAGACGATAAATTGTCCAAGAAATGATTGTGAAAGACAATAAATATTGTTGTTCTGAGACAATTTTCATCTAATATAACGATAATGGCATAATAATGCAGGTACACCTTTTCAAAGATCAATAAACTTTAATTTCTAAATAATATTTAACAATGGAACTGGAAGACATTTTAAATATCCACAATAAATGATCAAACCAACCAAACACAATTAATAAAATGGACAACTCAGTCTCTGCTAACAAAAAATGCACTTGAATAAAACCAAACACAACCAAAAACAATAAATATAATGGAAATTAAAAACATCACACAACCAAAACAATAATGTCTCTTTGGTTGAGAAAGAGATGAGGAAAACAAACACTTCAAGCTGCAGGATCCTTCAGAGCCTTGCAGTTGTGCAGAAACTTACTATTTGACCACCGCTTAAAAATGCTCACAAGCAGAAACGGTTACAGTGGGCCCAGAAATACATGAAAACTAATTTTCAAACAGTCTTGTTTTCTGATGAGTGTCGTGCAACCCTGGATGGTCCAGATGGATGGATGGTTGGATAATAAGGCTCAAAATAGCACCACACTTCCACGGTAGCATAATGAGGGTCCCTACATGCAAACAGAAGCATTGAGAACTTTGTAAGTGTAAAGACAGTTTATTAGAAATATAGTTTATAAGACAGTTCCTGTATACAGCCTGGCGCCATCTTCGGAAAACAGACTCGATCAGTTGAACCACAAACGCCGTGCCAGCAGCGGCAGCCGCCAGTAGCATTACATTACAGGCATTACCAGAGTGCCCAGCTGAGCCCAATAGATCAGGGGTTCCCAACCTTTTTCATCTCACGAACCACCTAATTTACATAAAAATCCTTCACGGACCACCACTACACATCTTTTCCAAAGCACCTACTTCATAAATAGATTCATCTTAGGAGATAACCACAACAATGAGAGTCAAATGAACGACTGGCAGTGCTTAGTTATGCTCTAAAATTAATTTGTTATTACATTCTTACACTCTATATTTACTTTGATTTCTGGTAATCCACTTAAATACATTAACTTTCATTCAACATATATTACTGTCATTTATTATACTTAACAAGTAAGACTTTCATTCAACATATATTACCGTCATTTATTATACTTAACAAGTAAGACTTTCCTGAAAAACATTTTCAACAAAAAGAATAAGCGTAACAGTCAACTGGAGGATGAGAAAACATGCCTGGAGCGAGAGATGGGTTTACAACACAAAGAAAAGCCTAGTGCGACAGGTTCACAACACACAAAATGGCAATTGTAGAAGTTTGGTACCTGTGTATGTTAATAAATCCCAGTGCTACATACTCTGAATTGCACTTTCTTCTCACTTTGTTTTTTTTATGAAGATCTTCTGTTGGTTCTGTGTGATCAATGCAATCAGCTGATTCAGTTACTCTTAGTAGTGTCTTCCAATTGCTCTGTAATTTCCTTAAGAATGGCCTATAATCAATTACAAGGCTACGCTAAATGCAAACATAAAATCCCCTATAGCAAGAAATATAGTCAACAAATGAGTGCAGGGAGGGGCAGGCAAACAGTAAGTTGCAATTAAACTCTCAAAACAAAACAATGGTCATTTCATTTAATTATAAGATTGGCCTACTCTAGATGCATTCATGGTGCAGTTTTGACTGACTTGCAAAAAAGTTTGACTGACTTGCAAAAAAAATTGTTGATTGAGAACACCTTCACCAAGGTATTATCCCTTTGTATATTTTCTCCACTTTGTATTTTCCTAGCATTTAAAGGCCACCCAGGAGTTATTTTGATTACATACATGACAATCAATGTGTTAACCAAACAGGATATGCCTTGTGTATTCTTCATTTAATTATTCATTCCTGAAAATTCTACCAATGTAGTGATTCACCTTGAAATCAGTTGTCTAATTTATTTTAATATTGAATTCAGTCTAACTGCTATTTGAACTGTAAGCTACATGATTTCTGTTTGACAATGTTGGTTGAAAGAAGTATTTCTATGTTTCTGGACAGACCATATGCATTGTTGAGTGAGGTAAAGTGCGTCCTGGTCAGTCCGAACAAGTGTGTGCCTTTAACTTCCCGACGGCTATAATGCGCAAATATGTAGAGTCGGAGTCGAGAAAGTGTTGACTCCATCAACTCCGACCACAGGGAGTCAGATTCAGGGTGGACAGGGTGGTCATTCAACTCCAAGCCCTACTGACTTATACAAGCCAGAAAGCTAGCTAATAAATTAACAAGTAATGACCCCATTCAACTGACGCCCTTGGCATCACGTGCACTCTTCTTACATAACTACGCTTTAAGCAGTTGCAAGGTCTTGCTAAAGTCACATTCACTCACAAAAAAGTAGCCAGTCACCCCCCAAAATACATCTGATTCTTTTCTGGTTTCGTACCATGCTGCTCGGTTTATCAGGAAGTTTAGACCGTAATTATTACATGCCAGCAGGAATATTTTCCCATCTTTTAACTCAATTCGGCTCACAAGCAGCAACAAGGAGTAGAGCGTAACATGGCAAGTGAACCGTATTACATTAGTGAATTTCCAAGAAAAGACAGCCCGGTCAATTGCGACATTCTCCATATGACCTGGGTAATCCACATGGGATGTACACATCATGGTCTAACAATGCTGCAAATAATGTTGTGAATTAATCGATGTGTTCATCAATTAATACATTTACCCAGAGTCCGGAGAATGTGTAAATGGAGCAAAAACTTTAATGTTAGAAATCAACAATAAGGCCGGTCGTTTCTGCAGAAAGAACCCGCGAACAACATTTCTCATTTTAGTTATACAAGGAATGATGTCATGACAGGAAAATAATACTGATAAAGTACTGGCCTAACAGATGGCATTATTCAAATTGTAACCAATAGTTGCCCTTGGATACAACATACATTCAACCGGTTTACGGCGACAGTTAGTATGGGGTCTAATGTAAATTCTTTATTTGAAGCCCCAAAGACAGGCTGCAGTTTCACCTATAGCTGAAACAGGAAACTATAGACAACATTGCCAATTGTCATTTGGCCGCAACCAGCGAGAACCTTGGCTTCAAAGGACACTTGTATTCATCATTCAAATGTTACTCAGTTGCCTGCATTCCTAAATAATCTTATTTAATTAACCCACCTCTTTACCTAAGGATTATTTACACTACATTTCCCAGAGAACAATCCTTCATAATTACATAAATCATTTTCCCATATTCTCAGAATAACTGGTCTTGCTTTATAATTTCCACATGATCTATAGCTTCTAATAGACACCAAACACACAGGGTAACCTATTATAGAACATAATAAGCACTTCTAGGCATTTAATATCACTTAGTGGTTAGTTCTGACTAATGCTGATCTTTGAACGGTTTCTGCATAACATATACCAGAATCTCTAGCTACATTTTATTGCATTTTCCTCAAAACCATTTTCTACACAAAATGTCTATTATTACACTTTTTAAATGATCATTACTCTATAGTAAGAAAATGATCCTATAATAACTACAATGCAGTCTACTGATGTACCTTGTACATGCATGCCCGTTAAGATGGAGTATCGAAGGAGTGAGGAAACTACCTGATTTATGACTAATGATTGTTTTTATTAGTGTTACCTTGTTTTTCTTCCTTCTTTTTCAGCATCTCGAACACAACGGCCCGCAGCTCATCAACTGGCTGAAGGAGAGAATGATGAGAAAAGTTATAAGTAATAAAAAATGTATTTTTCCATTTTCTTTACACAATCGCAGACAGTGTAATCCGACAGCCAGTTTGAAGGTCAACACAGATAATCAGACTACCGGTAAACAAAATGATTTGGGGAAAAAAGATGGGCAAGGAAAAGATTGAGGGAGGAAAATTGGTAAGAGGGAAGGACATGAATCTCTCCAATGCCATTATAGCATTTCTAAGGATGTCATTGGGCCATTTGTGTCTTTTGTGCATTGCATGTGGCATTAAACTAAACTTCACTTGAGTAACATAGTAATGAGTGTTAAAAATTGTTGAGTTGACAAAACAAAAGGTCTCTTAATGTATTTTTACTGTAGAACATTAGCCTGAAAAAAACATCTGTATAAAGTAGAAATACAATGCATCCGGAAATTATTCAGAGTAGTGCTGAGCGGTATGACCAAAAATGTATCACAGAATTTTTCAAAATTCTACCAGGTTCATGCCCTGGAAATCCAGAGTTCTCGCGAGAGCACAATTTGAATTTGCTCAGCAAGTTACTCTGGCACAGAGTAATTCTGCTCATTAACCATGCCCTTGTATCCGAGCTGCACCAATCACATCGGTGTATCTGATATAGGCGTGCCAGAGGCTTGTTAAACAGATGACGACACGACAGCTCTGCGACCTCGAAGTAATTAGTAAACATTGTAAGATCGCTATGGATTAACACCAGTTGTTTAAAACGACTTGGGCCACTACAATGAACGATTTAGACTTGGCTTTTTGTCTAAAAGAGGAACAAAAGACGGAGCTCGAATCGTTCCTTTTTTATAAAAGGACGTTTTTGCTGTTTTGCAACCTGATACGGCAAGAGTTTATCTACCAGTTAGCTCCGCCATAGGGTTAGTGAAAACCCACTGGTAATTGGTCGTAGTGTTATCCAATTGCGTACAGTGAGATTTTCAAATGCACGCTTGGTGCCGCCCCTCGAGTTGAGTCATTTACATTACTCGAACCCAGACCCTTAATCGTTCAGGATTTGGGTCTAGATTTTTCCAGGCTCCCGGTTTCACGTTATATGAAGGTATGTCTTTTTTCATGCATGATCAGGTGTTCCCAGCATTTTCTACTGGTTGAGAGAGGAATTACTGCAGTAGATTGACTTAAGATGGTCTATTTGACGGTCGTGATGATAGTAGTAACACAGGTTTGCAGAAAATTATGCTGTTTACAAAGATTCTAATGACTCATTATTTGCGTCTAATTCTCCCCTTTCCAACAGTACCAAGCTTTAGTTGCAAGCATGTACGGTTCGTGAGATAATTGCGTTTGACACTAGAGCATCAATACACAAAGGAGGGTTAAGATGGACAGAGAGTTCAGATCAGAAAGAGAGCATCACCTCTAGCACCACACGTACTGCCTCCTCAAAGAGGGGCAGCACATCCAGGTTGCCTGTGCGCTCCATCAGACGAGCTTGGCAGATCCAGTACTTTGAGAACCTCTCCGCCATAGGCATCCTGGACAGCATTTCCTGCAGCTGGGCGGATGGGCAGCCCTGTAGAGGAAAATATGGAAAACATCCAAGACATTCCTAGACTCACAGTTTTTAATCATATGCCTTAATCTATAGTTCTTAAACCTGCTTCCTGGGGACCACCATTTTGTTTAAACCCAAACAGTGTCACCTAATAAGGCTTGTTATCTATCCATCAAGCCTTCACGGAATGAAGCGAAAATAAATTGCATAACTGAAACTTTTCAATTTCAGAGTTATTTTCTGCAGTGTGAGGTTAACACCCTAATTTTAAGTAGACATACTGCAAAAACCACAAGTTATTGAACTAAGTAGACAATGGTTTTTATTTTAAATTGCACAATTTCTCAATTCCAACCCAATTGTAGGGGGTAGAAGATTGCCCCTGGAAGATTTATTTAATGGGTGGATTAAAAAGCAAAACTATGTTCAGAGATCCTGTTGCAAAATTACATTAAAAGTAGGGCTGGGCGATAATCAATATTGTATCTTTATAGTTTTTGAAAAATATATACGAACTACAACATATCGCAATAACAGCTGGTTTTGTTCTTAACCAACAAATAAGAAGTATGCTTGGGTCCTGACTTGTAAGTGCACATCTATTGCTAATGCAGTTGCAATAAAATTATTCAACAACCACTGACAATCGGGTTTATTGTTTTACAGATTTCCAAATGTTTACAATGAAAATGAACAAGTCAAACAAAAGCAGCTGAAATAGCAACACAGTCAACGCTTCAAGTGGGTTCCCTAAATCCAAATGAAAATGCAACTGATAATGACTTCTCCAGTCTCAAATTATTCAACCCCTTCATGGCAAGCGTATTTAATACTTAGTATAGCACCCTTTTGCTGTTATGACCTGTTGCTAATAGGCCTGTCACAATAACAAATTTTGCTGGAAAATAAATTGTCCCAGAAATTATTGCGATGAATGATAAAATTGTCTTTGAGACCATTTTCATCTAATATAATGATAATAGCATAATAATGCAGGTACAAGATCAATAAACATTTATTTCTAACGATTATTTAACACTGAAACTGGAAGACATTTTAAATACCCACAATAAAAGAACAAAACAACCAAAAACAATAAATAAAATGGACTCTCAGTCTCTGTTAACAAAAATGCACTTGAATAAAAACCACACACAACCAAAACAATAAAGTCTAATAATAATATTTAGTTAATATTGCCGAGCCCTAAGACAAATGTACAGAAGTAAATGTTGTGCATTCCAAACTAAGTGTGGCTGAGTTCACAAGTTTTGGGAAGTTCTTGATTAAGAACAAAATTACCAATAATGGGAGTTCATTAGTAACCAATAATATATTATTTAAATAGAAAGAATAGAAAATGATTCATTATGGTAACTAGTTACCCATTAGCTGGTCATTTAGGTTTTATTTAGGAACTTCCCAAAATGGGTAAACCCAGACAAAATTAGTTGGTAAACAATTATTGCAGTACATGTGTCCTAGGATTGGGCAATATGAAGAAAATATTGTCAGGATAATTTGACATCTTTTTTCTTTGTGATTTTTCCCAATTTTCTTCCCTTGCCAATTCCCTCTCTTATTCTGCCTTGTCTGCAGCTCTGCAACTCCTTGTACAGATCTATGGGATGATGAGGGGTGTGCACATGGTTCACCCAACCACATGTCACCCGAACCGTGTCACTGGAGAGCGATATTCTGATTTATCTAACCCAAATCCCGGGCAGCCAATTTTGGACTGCCTCGTGCAGGAGGCCTGGGGAAAGTCAGAGAACCAATGGTCAGGCTTGAACCCATGACCATCATGACGTAGACTGTCCTGCAATGCAGCAATTTAGCCCACTACACCAAGTATAATGCTATCTATAATGGTATTGAAATGATAAGGAAAATAGAAGTAAAAAAAGCCGCAACAAAGAAGACCGAAGACCTGTTGTCCAGTTATACTGTAAAAAACTTAAATGACTAAAATGCTGCCAAAAAGGGGGTTTATATGGAGGTTCGAGATTAAAAAGTTGAATCACAAAAAAAATGGAAATCACGGAATAAAACAAAAAAGGAATTGGCCAAAAAATATAACAGATTTCATTTGGCCCTAGATTATAAATTGTGGGGCCGAACTTATGAACGAAAGACAAACGTGAAGTGTCAGCAATGTACGTAATATATCGAAAATCCTCATCCTTATGAAACAGAGATGTTATGACCAAGGTCCTCCATATAAACCAAAGTAAGCCAGACATATTTGAACAAAGACATTTGTGGTCTGTCTCCTAACCTGGATAAAAATGTCATCACATTGCATATTTTGGGGAACTATACTTTTACACATAATGCTATAGCTCATTGGCTCTTCAATATCACAAAAAATGTCTTGACATATGTCATCATCTACTAGGGGACACGATTAGAAGTGCTTCCAAGACCCCATCTCAATATATGGCTATGTGGTTATTTTTTAAAGAGGATGTAGAAAATTAAACCAGAAAATAATTATGCATTTTCTTTATTTCATCTAGTGCCAGATTCACTCTGTACATTTATTCTAAATAAATTTTACATATCCAAAAAAATCCAACTCTTTTCTTTTTTAGAAATATCAACCATAATATGTATGTACTTGCTTCAGGTCTAGTGTAACAACAGGTTAAATTTGGGTATGTTTTTAGGCAGAATTTCACAATCAGAGCCCAATCTTTAACAAGTTAGAGTCATCTAAAACATTGTGCCAGACACATGACAAAATAAGTTCTCCTGTTTGATGACAGTTTGGCAATGACATCATAATTTCAAAACAGGGTTTCATTATTTATTAATGTATTTATTATAACAACTCGCTCAGCTGGGTCTGGCAGCGCATTAGAGAGCAACAAGTTGGATAAAATGACATTCGCACACAATTGTCACGTGCACGACAGATCCACTAGGGCCACACACACGTAATTGAAATATGTTCCTATCACGTTAGCTAGCAACGTCTGACTGCTCAGAAATAGGGCATTTTTAGGCTGCCTCATCTAGCGACAGAAATCGAGTGCTTATGTTGTAGCGTGTCCATATTGACCACATTGGAAGAGATGGAGGATCAGCAACCTGAAGAAACCCTGTGTCACAGCCCATCCAGACTTTGTTGCTGACATAAGTTCGGAAGTATGTGAAACTTTTTTCCACCTTCCCAAGAGGAATTGGAGGTGACATCCTAAACCTGCCTGCCCTAACCGGACATAATGTTAGAGGTCGCGTTAGCGTTCAGAAGTGGTTCTTAAATGGAATCTCAGCCAATACACTTGCGTTTTCAGAACGCAAGACAATATGTTTACTGTGTTTTCATTTATTTTTCTGCGTAAAAAATGCAGAATCCTGCAATTACGCTACCTATAATATATGTCAATACAGTAAATACAGTAGGCCCAGTAGACAAAAAAATGAAAAGAATAAACAAAAACAACATAGATTAATGCTGTTAAATGATTAAAATATTTAATTGCGATTAATCGCACATTTTTATCTGTTCTAAATCTTGATTTCTTTTTGTCCCATAATTTTAATCATTTTAATGCTCTTATCTACATGCATTGTGCAAATGTTTTTTTATTGAAAACAACATTGGCATACTGTCTGAAGTCATCCATTGTCTCCTGGCTTTGACGAGGGGGCGGAGAATTCGCATCAGCTGTGTGCTTTGCCATCAAGTGATATTTCAGACTGGACATGCTGCAATGATACCTCAGTTCACAACCAAACACACAGATCACTTTGGTCTTGTCAATGGAACCATTTGCAAACTTTTTAAAAGTAAACTTTCCATTCAGAATTTTATTGGCATCCATTTCGGCGTCTCGTGCTCGCCATCCACTCAAAACGTAAGGTAGCCTACTACTTATTGGCCAGCTCGCAACACAAGCACAAACAAGTGTGTTTGCGGTGCCTGTTGTTTTGTTTCCACTCTAGCTAGATCCAGTGTGGTGTTGTAGTTTTCCTAACATTACTAGTTGTTGCAACAGCATGTGAAAAAAACTACAAAGTTTTCTAGGCCAATTGTTGTGAACTAGATTTGCGTTAATCGCGCGATAAAAAAATGGACGCCGTTAAAATGGGTTTGCGTTAACGCCGTTAATAACGCATTTAACTGACAGCAGTAATAATATTGTGTATTACACATACTAGTTTTAAATAGTCTGACATTTAATACATGTTTTAATATGTTTTTATGGTTCTGTGATTATGCCATGGTATCAATTTGGTAAGTCAAAATGTCTTGACTTACCAAATGACTTGGGAATATGAAATATTGTTCCACATAAAATGAATTCCCTGATTTGTTTAAAATTCTTTTGCCAAAGCCACAAACAGTATTCCAACAACACACACCGAATAAACGTAAACATTTCCGCTGAATTAGTAGTTGTTGTTTAACCAAAAAGTCATCCATACCTCATCCAGCATTTTGATGCATTCACCCAGGCATGTGTCCACTGCACTGACTAGAGACCTGGCCTCTATGTCATCATCCTCCATACTGGCCCAGGGCTGAGGGAGGGCCACAGTGCGCCGTGTTTGAAGGGGCTTTATTGGCATGGGGGGACGCTTGTAGGAAATTCCCCTCTTCTCACGCCATTCCTGGAGCTTCTGCCTGTAGGCACAAAATGGAATAAAAAGTTACCATTCAAGTCATAGTGAAGTTTTTTACAAATTAAACCACACTACATTTAAAGGTTAAGTGTAAAGAATTAGAGAAAAAAATCAATATATTTACACAGTGATGTTTGACAACATTGAATCACTTTATATACCAATATTAATGTCACTAGTTTGCTGTACCTTCATAACTAATTGTTCCCCTTTAAAATGACAGCAGAACAATGACAAACTCCCTCCTTGTTAGCAGCGAGGTAAGTTGAGAAACATTTTAAACCATGCAACTGCCTTTATTATACAACATGATTCATGTAACAAAAGCGATTGGGCTTCCCGATTTTGTGATGTTCTTTGTGAAAAAACATAAGTTTTTCTCAAATAATTATTATTTTACGAAGTTGCATCAAGCACATGCAATCAAAATTATTTTAAAAAGCCTTTTTCACAACAGCAGTTGTCAAAAAGTGCTTTCACAGAAACCAGGTCATTTATACAGACAAAAATGCTGATGCTGTATCTGACCAACACGTTCAATTTTAGTCTCATCTGACCAGAGCACCTGGTTCCAGTCATAACTTAAAGCTACACTGTGTATTTCTTTGAGTTGATTCTTAGCAAAAAAAAACTTTGTTCTTTCACAAATATGTGCTCATTCATGTGTAATTACTTCCACCTAATAATTATTTTCGTAAGTGTAGAAACTTCCATTCACAATATATACAGGTCCTTCTAATCAGTATTAATCAGTTTAATTTTTATCATTACATTATGGAAAATAATGAACTTTATCACAATATGCTAATTTCTTGACAAGAACCTGTACAATGGTGCCGCTCGAATTGCGGCAGCCATGTTACGCCTCCATCTTTAAAATACATTAGCCAAAGAGGGACATACCTGGAAATTCAAGCTCGGCCATTCGCGCTTTTACACAAGTGGCACCGTGACGAATGCCAGGCGGAGATTACTCACGACTGCCGGGAAATTTCAAAGTCTGTTGACGATGTAAGATCATGCCTGTTCTCGAGGACATGTAATAGTAGGCAAGAACGTTCGCCTGGCAACACAAACTGGGATTTTTCGTTTCAAAATAATAGCGCTTGTGGTTCATTGCAATAATCATTGTTTATTCATTGCATAGGTAGTGTCCATGTTCATGTTTTGCTCATTGTTTTCACATGAGACACTGACAATATTTTCAATCAAATTGTGTGTAAAATATATTTTTTACTTTATTAATAAAACATGTTAAATTATTATTTTTGCTATCACATGCTCTTATTGTTTCTTTACACACAATACAATTGCATTTGCTTATAATTCACGGGCTGTGTAGTGAATTAACAATGATTATTGCAATGAATCAAAACGAGCACTATTGTTTTGAAAGAAAAAACGAATATCCAGGTTCACGTTGCTGGTATAATAACGCAAGGGGCTTCAGTTGCTTGTCATATACATTTTCACCAGTAGATGGGAGCAGATCTTAAACAATGCAGCTTGAAATTACTTTTGGCAAACAAATTCTTGTGATTTTTTTTATGATTGCCCTGACAGTGCTCAGTGGCATATTCAATTTTCTGTGGATTTTCTTGTATCCATTATCAGATTTGAAGGTCTACGAACATCTGTCTCTTTCGAACTGCCAGTTCTTTTGTTTTCTTCATGGTATTGGATGACAAAGGAATATTGTATTGCATGCGTGTTACCTCATTTTATACCCTAGTGGAACAAGAACTGATGCAATGACTCAATATAGTTCCTTAAGACTTAAATTACCTGTAGTGGAATTTAATTCCTGATTTAACTTTGGTTGATGTTAACCTCTTAGGGATCGCCCCCTGATTGTCAATTTCCACCTAAAAAAGCATACCCAAAATGAACCTCTTTTTACACTGAGAAGGCAGAGAAAAACATGGGACAGTTAAAAGCAACTGATTACAAGACCTAAGTGTCCTTTGGGGAATATACAGAATCAGAAGGTCAAAATCAATTCTGAGTTCCACAGGAAGCCAATGTAAAGTCGCCAAAATAGGAGAAATATTATCTTTTTTGTACCAGTAGGAAGTCTTGCTGCAGCATTTTGGATTATTTGCAGGCGAGAGATTGTAGATTGAGGCAGGCCACAGTACAGAGAATTACAGTAGTCCAGACGTGATGTAATGAAGGCATGAATTACAGTCTCTAAATCTTTTGGAGACAAAAACTGTTTTACTTTTGTTATCGATCTCAATTGAAAGAAAATGCGCTTTACCACTGAACTGATTTGCTTTCCAAAATGTTGTTCCAAATCCAGTGTTCCAAATCCAGGTTCCTTAAATGAGGTTAAATACTGATGGGGACAGAACCTACATTTGGAAAAGGTGAGGACCTAGATGGGCCTGAAATCAAAATTTTGCTCTTGCTTTCATTTTAATTGCAGAAAATTATTAGCCATTCAACATTTGAGCTCATCATAGCAGTAGGGTTGGATATCGTTGGAATTTGAACAATTCCAATTCAGAGTTTCGATTCCGGTTCCTAGGGCTGGGCATCGTTCAAAATCTTTTGATCCGGTGCCAAATTCGATACCTCAGTTTCGATACCGGTTCCTTAACGATACTTTTTTCGATACCATACTTTTTTAAATCCATTTCAACATCAACAGAATACAGTAAACCCAAAACCTTTAATTTACACCTTAATTGTTTACCAGTAAAGCACAAAACATAACAATATA
>JACXGM010022800.1:0-16523 GCA_016801145.1 Umbra pygmaea | reverse complement strand
CACGAGGGGCGAAACGATATAACTACACTTGAAATATTAGACACCGGAACAGGACACGTCACAGGATACATTGACCAACAAGAGACAAGACCAAACACTCAACTTAAATACACTTACTAACGAGGACAATGAACAACACCTGTACATGGGAATTAACTACACCGTGATCTATTGGATAACTACAACATGTGACAAGACAAGGGAGTGAGGGGCGGGAACCTAAACCCAAATCAAAGCACACCGGGAGACATCTTGAGACAATACATGGCAAGGCACAAAAGGGACACTAGGGGGAACCATACACCACACACTGGGAAAGAACCTATATACTTACCATACAAAACCAAACAGTCAAACTGATCCACCGTAAATAGATACTGAATACATGAAACATAACATAACACAAAAGAGGGGCATAATAGTCAGCCCCAACAGGGCTGGACGTTACAGTACCCCCCCTTAAAAGCCCACCACACCGAGGGGGGCAACAGAAAACCCGGGTTAGAGGGAACAGAGGGCGGCCTGGGGTCCGGAGGGACAGCAGGGGGCCCTGGGTCATAAGGGACAGAGAGGGGACAGAGATCAAAAAGGACCGAAAGGGGCCCCGGGTCAGGTGGGACAAAGAGGGGCCCTGGATCATAAGGGACTGAGAGGGGCCCAGGATCAGGAGGGACCGAGGGGGGCCCTGGGTCAAACGGGACAGCTAATGGCACTGGGACAAAGGCTGGGAATAGTACCAGGACAGGGAGATCAGGGGTTCCAGGCAAAGGCAGTTCTAGCGGCCCGGGCAATGGCAGTACAGGCGGACCGGGCAATGGCAGAACTAGCGGCCCGGGCAACGGCAGTGCAGTCGGCCCGGGCAAAGGCAGCTCGGGCGGCCCTAGCAACGACCGCTCATGCGGCTCGGGGAAAGGCAGCTCAGGCGGCTCGGGGAAAGGCAGCTCAGGCGGCGCGGGGAAAGGCAGCTCTGGCGGCCTTGGCAACGACCACTCATGCGGCCCGGGGAAAGGCAGCTCAGGCGGCCCAAGGAAAGGCAACTCAGGCGGCTCGGGGAAAGGCAGCTCCGGCGGCCGGAGGAAAGGCAGCTCGGGTGGCCAGGGCGGCAGGGTATCTGGAAGGTCCGGAGGTGGCGTCCGCGACGGGGGTCCGGACGGGGGTCCGGGCGTCAGCGACGGGGGTCCTGACGGGGGTCCGGGCGTCAGCGACGGGGGTCGGGATGGGGGTCCGGGCGTCAGCGATGGCTGTGATGGGGGTCTGGGCGAGACGGTCAGCGACGGCTGAGCAGGGGGTCCGGACGTCACCAGCGGCTGAGACGGGGGTCTGGACGAGACGCTCAGCAACGGCTGAGACGGGGGTCTGGGCGAGACGGTCAGCGACGGCTGAGCAGGGGGTCCGGACTACAGCGGCGGCTGAGACGGGGGTCCTGACTCCTCCCTGGAGGCATCATCACAAAACCCCGGTGGTGGAGGGAGGAGTAGGGACTCCAGGCCAGTAGCAAGGAGGGGCTCTGGCTGTGGGCAGACTGCTGCCGTAGGCTCTGGCGGTCTAGGGGTAGTGGAGACCTTCTCCGGTCTGGACACTTCGTTGACCTCTTCTGGTCTGGGAACTTGGGTGACCTCTTCAGGTCTGGGAACCAGGATGACCTCCTCAGGTCGGAAAACATGGATGACCTCTTCAGGTCTGGGAACAGGGCTGACCTCTTCAGGTCTGGAAACTTGTATGACCTCTTCAGGTCTGGGAACTTGGATGACCTCTTCAGGTCTGGGAACTTGGATGACCTCTTCAGGTCTGGGAACTTGGATGACCTCTTCAGGTCTGGGAACAGGGCTGACCTCTTCAGGTCTGGAAACTTGTATGACCTCTTCAGGTCTGGGAACTTGGATGACCTCTTCTGGTCTGGGAACTGAAACACCATCCTCATGTGGTCGTGGAAATGCAACACCGGCCTCTTCGTCAGACGACTCTGACCCACGTATAAGGTCGGGTATCTCCTCGTCCTCATTCTCGTAATACCTACTGCTCTGATAGGCAGCCCACCAGTGAAACGAGGAGTCAGCCGTAGTGGGAAACAGGCCGGCAGCCATCTTGGAACTGGGGCTAGTATCCAGTCGCGGTCGGCGGATCTTAATTGGGGAGGACGGGCTCGTATTACGCTCAGAACCAGAGTGAATGGGATGTGTGCAAATCAAAAAAACAATTGGTTTTGTTCGTTGCGCACCATTCCATTCACTCCGGTTCCGAGCGTAATACGAGCCCGTCCTCCCCAATTAAGATCCACCGACCGTGGCTGCTAGTTTCCATCTTGTAACTAGGGCGGTTAGCCTTCCTAGAACTCTGGGTGGCCTTAATATGAGAGCTAGGGGCCTTGACAAGAGAGCTAGGGGGCTGAGCCTGTGTACTAGCCTGGGAACTAGTGTGTTTGCTATCCTGGTAGCATGTGGGTGTGTTAGGCTGGGAGCTAGTGGGTGTACTAGCCCGATAGCATGTGTGTGTATTAGCCAGGGTGCTAATGTGTTTGCTAGCCTGGTAGCGTGTGGGTGTGTTAGGCTGGGAGCTAGTGTGTGTTCTAGGGGCGTTAGCACTCAAACGGTGGGTCCTGTACCGCAAACCACTGCCCTGAACATGAGTGCTACGGTAGGGGCTACCCTGTGAGGTGGGGTGGCTAACGGGAGAAGGGACAACCCTACCCGAAGGAGTGGAGGCCCTCCGGGGCTACGGGAGAGTCAGCGTTGGTGGAGTCCTCCAAATAGCTCTTCTCGTCCATTCGGGGGGTATCTCCAGCTCCTCTTCTTCCTCTTCCCAGAATTCACAGTCCTCTTCCTCCTCCGAACTCCCCTCTCCACCGTAGAGGTGCTTGACCTCAGCCCACTCAGAGACCTTTAATATGCCCCCTAGGTATAGCCCAGCCATGCCTTCCTCCTCCTCCACCCCCATGTAGGAATCCTCCCCGTCGGAGCTATCCACATCCCACATGGAGGCGAGACGGAATCGCTCCGTCGACCGTTCGCTCTCCCTGGCATACGGAGAGTAAGCAGCCAGCGTCCCCCCACAAAATATCCCCCCAAGAGAGAGGGGAAAGCTCTCCTCTGGTCCTTGGCTACTCCTTCGCTGTCTCTTCAGCATGGTTGGTCAATCTGTCACGTATACCCTTGTGAATATAGAGACAGGCGCGAAGGTTGCAATAATAACTTAAGTTCATTAAACAAATACTTATAGAACAAACAAAAACTGCCACGAGGGGCGAAACGATATAACTACACTTAAAATATTAGACACCGGAAGAGGACACGTCACAGGATACATTGACCAACAAGAGACAAGACCAAACACTCAACTTAAATACACTAACTAACGAGGAAAATGAACAACACCTGTACATGGGAATTAACTACACCGTGATCTATTGGATAACTACAACATGTGACAAGACAAGGGAGTGAGGGGCGGGAAACTAAACCCAAAACAAAGCACACCGGGAGACATCTTGAGACAATATATGGCAAGGCACAAAAGGGACACTAGGGGGAACCATACACCACACACTGGGAAATAACCTATATACTTACCATACAAAACCAAACAGTCAAACTGAACCACCGTAAATAGATACTGAATACATGAAACATAACATAACACAAAAGAGGGGCATAATAGTCAGCCCCAACAGGGCTGGACATTACAATTCTAAGCTTTAAGGACAGATAAGACATGTATATATAACCCAATAAATGACGGTGTTAGCCTTGTTTCTAGTTTGACATTCCATTTAATTTGAGGCACATGTGTACAAGACATGTAGCTTACATTATGAGGGGAAATTATTATTTTTGTTATAGCTACTGTAGAATGGTGACATTTGCTGCATTCCTGAGTGTCTAAGCTTTCTGTAGATATATAACATGTATATATAACCTAAAAAATAGGACTTGTGAACTGTGATTGTTTGGACTTGTGAACCAGTGTTATTTTTTTAAGACTACCGGCGCCGGTATGGTGCTCCCTAAGTAGTTAAGCCGCACAGATTTCATGACTAAAACCTCAAAAGACACAAACCCAGTCATTATTTTGGGTGTAAGTTTAAGATCAGTGTGATAAATGAAGGCCACACCACCGCCTTTGTGAGATTCACGGGGGATATGGTTACCAATGAAGCCAGGAGGAGAGGCCTCATTAAGGGCAATAAATTCATCAGGCTTAAGCCAGGTTTCACACAAGCCAATCAAATCAAGTTTATGATCTGTAATTAGTTCATTGACTATAATTGCCTTTGATGTAAGGGATCGTACATTTAGTAGTCCCATTTTTAGGTTAGTATCTTTTTTGTAATTTAAATCTTTTTATTGATGACAGAAGAGGTGGAGGGCTTTATTATAGTGAGATAACTATGGTGAACACCACCTCGTTTATCCTTACACAACCTGGATCAAGGTACAGTCACAGTTTCAATGAGAAACTAAGCTCACTTCACTGGCTTTGCTAGTGGTGGACTCCTCTAAGCTGGCAGACTGGCTAATAGCCTGCAGCCTAACCTGCACCCTATTTCATGGTGAGGCTATAGGAGTTAGACTCCTGTCTATGTTGCTAGATAAAAGAAGTGCACCACTCCAGCTAGGATGGAGTCCATCACTCTTCAGCAGGTTAGGCCCGACTCTTTTTCTGGGCGAGTCCCAAAAAGAGGGCCAGTTATCTACAAATTCTCCTGTGACAGGCAGAACACCGTATTCAGCCAGCGATTGTGTTGTGAGAGTCTGCTGTAGATCTCGTCACTACCCCTGACTGGGAGTGGACCAGAGACAATTACTTGATGCCAACACATCTTTCGAGCTAATTTACATGCTGAAGCAATGTTCTGCTTAGTAACTTCTGACTGTTTCATCCTAACATTGTTGGTGCCAACGTGAATAACAATATCTCTCTACTCTCTAGCCTTGCCCGTTTTTTATTTCGCTAGCACCAACCTCAGATTAGCCTCTACGTCGGTAGCCCTGGCCCCAGTTAAACACTATATAATCTCTGGCTGATTCTTCAGTCTAATATTACGGGTAATGGAGTCACCGATCACTAAACTTTTCATTTTGTCATGTGTCCTGCTTAGACGCGTCTGGCACTCAATCCCAAAGAGAGACGACTCAGGCCCTGAGTCGGAGTCAAGTGGGGAAAACCGGTTGAAAGTGTATGTCGGTGGTTTTAAATTCGAAACCAGCAGAGCAGGCCGACGGCGCCCTTTGCCAGCAACCATGAGAAAATTGTCCGGCTGCAAGGACGGTGCGGGGGAGTTAGGATAGCTACCACTATCAACACTGCCTGGTGGCTCAGACGTGTTCTTATCTTTAGCTACACTGGGATTTTCCTTTTCTGGCAACTGCGTCTGAAGCCGAGCCTCTAACTTAGTTATCTTAGCAAGAAGGCGAGAACAGCAACTGCAGTACGACATGGTACTTAGCTTTCGACTGGTCGCAGTAGATTAGAGACTCCTCTGTCGTCCAATAGCGTCCCGGGGTAGACACTCGTTTTTGAGGCGGAAGTTTCCGAAGTAGTTTCCCGAGGCAGAAACTCTGTGTGTCGAAAAATAGCGTCTCGAGGTGAAATCGTTGATAGAACAATAAACTAGTACTTTGGTAGACTCGTAAAAAGAGAGTTTAGCGTATATGATAAAATATAGATAAACGTTTAAGAGCTTGGCAATTTGCCAGTGGCAAACAGCAAGCAACAACACAGGCTAGTGACGTGAACCGGAAGTACAACTTCATATAATATTCATATAATCCAATGTTCTTTTTTTACTCTATCTTTGATGATTCTTATCTTTCTGATCTTCCCCAACATATCCACCCCCATGTAATATATCTGTCAACTTCAGTGGTTCTACAGCATTAGTGATTTGTGTCATCTGTTGAATCATTGTGTCCTTATCTATGCCCTTTTCAGTAATGTGAATTCCACAGTTAACTTTGACATAACGTCACTATCACTACACCCAAATGTGTTATAGTTTTTGTGTTATAGTGCATACAGGTCACCTCAGTTGGTGTGCAATGAATCTAAAATATATGAAAGTTTAATTTTTATCATTACATTATGGAAAATAATGAACTTCATCACAATATGCTAATTTCTTGAGAAGGACCTGTATATGCAATCTCAGCCTATTGTGAGTTAAATGGGAGGTAGTGGGTCCCTGTCTTTTGTTGCTGGCTATGTCACAACGAGTCCCGGAGGATATGAGACCATTTCTGGATAGAACAGACCCTAGTGAACAACTATCCCTAGCAGTTTTGTTGTCAGTTTGGATCCTATTTTTGTTATAGTGCAATTTGCATAGGTCAGGATGGTATGTATATTGTTCATATAAACATTGTTCATAAGACCTTTTTTTTTCAAATACATTTTATTTCCTCCCATAACTGACATTTGTAGATGCTTAAAACATCATAAAACATGCCTTTGTGTAGAGTTTACTTAGCCTGGTCCTACCAGACTCTTGTACGTACATTTCAAGTTCAAGTTCAAGTTAATTTTATTTGTATAGCACATTTACAACAGCCACTAGGCTGACCAAAGTGCATTGCAGAAAAGTAATACATCTAAAAAAGAAATTAATAAAAAATGCCTATGTCACAACACACAGTAGCACAAATGAAAGGCAATCTAAGGACAGGAGTAGCAGGACATAATCAGATTGAAATAACTGTAGAAGACTGAAGTATGAAAGCAGTATTTCATTTCTACAGAGAGTCTGGCCACTCTCCATTGACAAGCGTTAACCAGTGTTGCCAACTATTTTCAATGGAAAGTAGCTAAAGCCTGCTCAAAAAGTCACCAAATGTCGCTAGATGACGTTGTACGCTAATTAACATATTTGTGACGTCATCACGTCCTCTGAAATAAGATTCTGCACACAACAGAAACAGGAATGAACAGCTGTTTAAAAAACTCTTGTGATTAAGTGCATGAAAATAATACACGGTCAAATTAAACTCTTTAAATTTAAAACAAAAGGGAGAAAACAATAAAGATTACTGATAGGTCCTTGACAATGCTGTTTCCCCTGCTCACCTCTCTCTCTGTCAGTTGTTGCACTGAATAGACTAGACGGAGAGAGAGATGTGCCGCCGAGTCCAGGCAGGAAAGCCAATGCAGATCGTGAATTATTTTTGTGCAGTGATTTATTTTAGACAAAGGACACGTTACATTTTACATTTTGAGCGGGATCAGCGAGTCGCATGCGCAATACATTTTTAGTCTGGTCAGGAAGGGGTTAACATCTCCTTCTCTGACTGGCTGCAGCTGGGAGGATCTGCTGTGCGGACTGGACCGCCTGTGAGTGCTTTCAGATGGGGTCGGGGCTCACCGCAGCACCCGCTGCTTGTTGAGAAGAGTGAGAACTCTCCAAAAGTCCCCAATAACACCACAAAAAGTTGCTAAGTTTTTCGCTAGTCGCTTTTTAAAATAAAAGTCGCTAAAGAGGTCTGAAAAGTCGCTATATCTAGCAACAAAGTCGCTAAGTTGGCAACACTGGCGTTAACTTCCTTGAAGGCGGGTATTCTTTTGAAGTTTAAAACTATTGGATCTGCCCAGAGCCACTCTGGATCTGCCTTAAAGAATCGCTAACAATTGGTCGTGACATACCACAACTCAAACTAACGCAGGACATCCACCTCATCAATCTCAGAATCTCCCTCTGTTCGCTAATTGGACTGCCAAAAAATTGTTCAGAGAAAACCTGTGAATATACAGTAAACCAGAGCCCCAAATTAATGGGAGTCTATGCAGCTAAACGGCTAAATATTTATCTTTCGCCTGATTGTCGTTGAGAAATCTCAGATTTGATTGTAGTTTTTGCAAGTTCAAATATAGGTTGAAAGTTGAATGAACGAGTACTTATGTCCTTTCGATTTCTTACAGATTGAGTCGTTGTTGCCCATAAACACGCTAGCAATCTGCTAATGAATGCTGATTGGTCAGTGGACTGATTACGACCAGAGATCCCAATTGATGGCAACTAGCCCGTCTACCGGCATTCTCTACGAATGTTAAGGTGGACTTTTTTGCCCAAATTTATTTTTAGTCTGCAGCAACTGTTATTTTGGTTGCTGGCACTTTTATTTGACTATCGTTTTGTATGTACTGTGAAATTTACATTGGGAAATAAATTGAATTTGAGTACTTGTTGTGTTATTCGTGTGTTCAGGAATACTGGCTACATGGTACAGTATTGCCACCCTAAAAAATACAGCCATGAAAAGGCCTTTTAGATGTGCAATGATCAATTGATCAAATTGTGGTCAAGGGTTGACCTATTTCTCATTTCCCAAGGACGATATATGTTACAACGTTATATTTATTTTTATGTGTGTGTGTGTGTGTGTGTGTGTGTGTGTGTGTGTGTGTGTGTGTGTGTGTGTGTGTGTGTGTATATATATATACATACACACACTCACCGAAAGGATTATTAGGAACACCATGCTAATACTGTATTTGACCCCCTTTCACCTTCAGAACTGCCTTAATTCTACGTGGCATTGATTCAACAAGTTGCTTAAAGCATTCTTTAGAAATGTTGCCCCATATTGATAGCATAGCATCATGCAGTTGATGCAGATTTGTGGGATGCACATCCAGGGCACGAAGCTCCCGTTCCACCACATTGCAAAGATGCTCTATTGGATTGAGATTTTGTGACTGTGGGGGCCATTTTAGTACAGTGAACTCATTGTTATGTTCAAGAAACCAATTTGAAATGATTCAAGCTTTGTGACATGGTGCATTATCCTGCTGGAAGTAGCCATCAGAGGATGGGTACATGGTGGCCATAAAGGGATGGATATGGTCAGAAACAATGCTCAGGTGGTCGTGGCATTTAAACAATGCCCAATTGGCACTAAGAGGCCTAAAGTGTGCCAAGAAAACATCCCCCAAACCATTACACCACCAGCCTGCACAGTGGTAACAAGGCATGATGGATCCATGTTCTCATTCTGTTTATGCCAAATTCTGACTCTACCATCTGAATGTCTCAACAGAAATCGAGACTCATCAGACCAGGCAACATTTTTCCAGTCTTCAACTGTCCAATTTTGATGTGCTCTTGCAAATTGTAGCCTCTTTTTCCTATTTGTAGTGGAGATGAATGGTACCCGGTGGGGTCTTCTGCTGTTGTAGCCCATCCGCCTCAAAGTTGTGCGTGTTGTGGCTTCACAAATGCTTTGCTACATACCTCGGTTGTAATGAGTGGTTATTTCAGTCAAAGTTGCCCTTCTATCAGCTTGAAGCAGTTGGCCCATTCTCCTCTGACCTCTAGCATCAACAAGGCATTTTTGCCCACAGGACTGCCGCATACTGGATGTTTTTCCCTTTTCACACCATTCCTAGTACACCCTAGAAATGGTTGTGCGTGAAAATCCCAGTAACTGAGCAGATGAAATACTCAGACCGGCCCGTCTGGCACCAACAACCATGCCACGCTCAAATTTGCTCAAATCACCTTTCTGACATTCAGTTTGGGGTTCAGGAGATTGTCTTGACCAGGACCACACCCCTAAATGCATTGAAGCAACTGCTATGTGATTGGTTGAGTAGATCATTCCATTAAGGGGAAATTTAACAGGTGTTCCTAATAATCCTTTAGGTGAGTGTATATAAGCTACGTTATGAAAATGTAACGTATGTGCTCCTGTGTTAATTGCAGGGATTTACGAGGTTCACATCGGAGGGAAAGTTGGATAAATCAAAGATAAATCGGTTAATGTCCAACACAGTCAATTTGCATGGGCTACCACAGATCGCAATGATACATGTTGAGAGGGGGGACTCATCCCTTGTGAATATTTTGGCGTGGTCTTTAAAGCATTAGCAAACCAAAACTTTCTAGTACATGTATAGACAGGGAGAACCTAGCCTGTCAGGTATGTAATATGTCATTCTCTTGGGCTGCTAGTAGGTCTATAGAGCTCAAAAGTCCCGCCCCTTGTCCGAGAGAGCTTGGGTTCCGGAAGTAAATTTCCCATTCATTTCTCCTGTTGACTTCTGGAAAAATCTGTATATAAAGAGTTTTAGACCATGCCTTAGGCTAACCAGCTACGACGCGACTTATAAGCATACAAAATATCATTTCGAGTGAAAAAATGAACCGCAAATCCAAAAAAAGTCAAAGGTACAAGACCGTGTACATAATTTTTATTCTGAGCAAAGGAACTACTCATCCCATAAAACATTGCGAGTGTTATCTTTCCGCCTGTACATTACTTTAAATTAGCTAACTTCACTAACACAATGTCATCCTTGAATTATAATGTAATCTACAGCTCAGTAAATGTTACAGTTCTCTAACTACCCATATTTTTTGCTACGACATAGGCGTACGACTCGGGCAGCCTGCCAGAGTTGGAAACACAAAGGTTGTGTCTCAATACGCATAGTATGCATACTATATAGTATGCCAGACTATGATTAGTATGTCCCAAACCATAGTACGCAAATATAGCATGTCAGTAGTCCCCGGATGGTCTACTATTTCCGGGGGATTTTTGAAGTATGCAACCCTGCATGCTTTTTAGGCTGATACAGCCCACAATCCTTTGCGACACAGAATAGGAGGGGTCTTTCTTTGGCAGTGTTTAATTGTCATTATAGAAAAGTTAGGTAATAATAAACGTGTCATTACATGAGTTTTTGTTATTGTACCAATATTAAATTAAGTTGAAATGAAATGCGAACAGGTTATGCCAAATGTTTAATGTTCAAACTTTGAGGGCTTCATCGCTCGTTGAAGTGATCTAATTTTAGATGCAACGTTATGACGCGTTAGTATGTCCCCATGCTAGCATACTCACTTACTATATACTTAATAGTACATACTTTACCACCACCTGCGTAGTACGTACTTTACCACCACCTGCGTAGTATGTACTTTTAGTATGTAGTATGTAGTATGCATATTGGGATTCAGACAATGTCTGAGGTATATATATATGTGTGTGTGTGTGTATTACGGCTTGGTCTTTAAACATTGGCAAACCAAAACTCTTTCTAGAACGTGTATTGACTGTGGAAAGCCTAACCGATAAGAAAATATATTTTCTTTGCCTCCCCTTTCGAATGCAACATTCAAATTACTAGACAAAAAATGATATCTTGAGAAAAGTGGATTTTGAGGGGTATAGCACCATAGACCTCCATTCATTCTGCACTCACCTGTGACCACACTCATATGGAACTAGAGTGTAACTGCAACCAGTTCAGAAGCCGGAAGTTTTCAGAGAGTGGCACTTCTTTCCTTATTAGACATTCTTTGAGTAAACCAAAGAATGTCTAATAAGGACAGAAATGCCACTCTCGGAAAACTTCCGGCTGTGCCGAGTGCCGAATGTCGGACAAGAAACACTGTAGCTATTGGTGAACAGAGTAGTTAGGGACCAGCGTAAAAATGCATCACACAAAGCTTTGGTTTCTATACGAGAGATTACACATTTAATTTATTAAATAGCTTTTTCGAATGTTGAAATCTATTATCCCAAAAAGCAACAGTACACTCTTCATAATGCCATCTAACTGCCACAAGGCATGCTTTTAATCAAATATCAACTTTTGATTTTTAAAGAATATTTCAATCCAAAAAAGCACCATTTTTTAAATAGCTTTCTCAGTTTTTGAGATATTAATCTCAAACTGCAACAGTGTACTCTCCATAGTACCGTCTAACAGCCGCAAGACATTATTTTCAGCAAATATTAATCGTTGACCTTTATGGGATGTAATAAATGCTATAATTGCACCCTTTTTTAAATAGCTTTCTCAGTTTTGGACATATTAATAAATCCCTGCAAAGTCGATTGACGCTCCAGTGCGTCAAACGCGATTATCTCACGATCCGTACGATCCGAAGCTTAGTACCGTTGGAAAGGGGAGGATTAGACGCAAATAATGAGTGGTGGCACATCTCTGTGTGTTACTCACAGCCGGAGATATCGCGCCTCAAAGCCGACGATGGTCTTTCTTTTTGACTAAAAATATCACAGACAGGAAGTAGGAAGTCAAAATGAAAAAATAACACATTTTTCAATAACATAGGACATCATCCTGCATAAAACAACCATTTTGGGAGTTGGAATTTAGCTGGGTTTTAAAAACGTATAGAAATCTAGTTAGAAATCAGTATAGCATTTTGATGTTGACTTGTTTGTATGGCCTCCAACTTTGCACACTGGTCCAGGAGCCCTGGGGGCTTGAAAATAAGTAATAAAAAGCCTTATTCATTATAGTTTACATGCTTTTACACATAAAAACAACAAAATATACATACGTTCTTTAGTTTTTTGGGATAAATATTTAATAAAACATAAAATCCAATGACCCAGGATGTTGGATTTCATTTATCCATGTTGTAGCCATGGGTCCGCTGAGTCCAGAACCATAAGGCACTTCACTGTAGGTCAAAGTATGAACTTTCTAGAGGCTAAAAAGTCAACTATATGCCAGGCGGACCTAAAACCTTTTAGACCTTAAAGGGTTAATCTCAAAATGTATCAGTATACTCTCCATAGTACCGTCTAACAGCCGCAAGACGTTATTTTTATCAAATATTAATCGTTGATTTTTAAGGAATATTTTAAAGTAAATAAAACACCTTTTTTTAAATAGCTTTCTGAATTTTTTTATATTAATCTCAAACTGCATCAGTATACTCACTATACGACCGTCTAACAGCCTGCAAGACATGATTTTCATCAAATATGAAACATTGACTTTTATGGAATGTAATAAAGCTACAATAGCACCCTTTTAGAAATAGCTTTTGTTGTTTTGGAGATATTCATCTTATAATGCATCAGTATTCTCTACCATGGAACAACTTAACAGCTGCAAGACCTGATTTTCATTAGCTCACCTGTAGGAGACCTTGTACCTCCCAGTCAGAGAACCACACATTGGCTGATGGAAAAAGTCCTCCATGTGACTAATGAAAGGTAGCCATTTTGCTGGGTCTCCGATGAACTTTTCAGCAGGGACTAAGACAGGTGCCTGAACTATAGTAATGGGGGCTCTGGCTTGGGAATCCAGGGCCCTGGTTTCAGAACTAGGAGCCTGGGCTTGGGAACATGCAGCCTTGTCTGGAGCAGATGGAGACCTGACTACATGGCTGGGGCCTGCGGCTAGAGGACTGGGGCCCTCTCAAGCGGAGCTTGGGAATCTAACTGATGAGCTACTGGCTCTAACTGTAAGTTAGGGGCTCCGTCTGGAGAGCATTGGGCCTTAACAGGAAAACATGGGGCCTTAACTTGAGAACTTCTACAGAAGAGCTAAGAGCTCCTACCGGTGAGCTAAGGGCTCTAACCTGTGGGCTAGGGGCTCTATTTGAAGAGCATGGGGCCTTAACAGAAGAACTTGAAATCCAACCCTGGTTGGAATAATCCTCAGCCAAGTCATCCTCCTCTGCTTCCTGCTTTGTTGCCGGTATAAGAAATGGCATGTCATCCTCCAGGTCCAAATCTTCTTCAGAAGCTACTGTCCTCCCGAAAGGAGGCCAGTAACCTAGCTCCATAATTTCTGTAAAACGTTGTCTCCTTAAAGAGTTTGGTCATTCTGTCATGGTTAAAGGTAAGGTAGTCAGGAGGCAGGAGCATTTTTCAATGGTGAAGGATTTATTGAACTAAGAATACATGGAGAAAGAACTTCCCTATAAAATAACCAACTCTATAGACTTGAAAACACAGAACATTAAAACTTTCATAAAGATTGTAGTACATACCACTTACAGGAGACAATGACCAACAACAAGGGAGGCAACAGAGGGGATTAAATATTACACTAATGATGTAGTTGGGGGTGTAAAAGAATACAATGAATATGCACTTATGAAATTAATACAATAACAATGAATATATTTCTTTTTCCCCCAATTGCAATGTTGGTGAATTATAAGATAAGGAATGCTTTATAAAAAGTGTGGAGAATGATTTATTGACCTTGTTGATATTTAATATCTATAAATCTGACTCCATATGTTAATAAGCAGGGGTTAAATTGGAATTTGTTATGTGGGGGGGCTCTACCTAGGGGAAAAACATGTTTTTGAAAAATTAACCATTAAGTTGCATTTTCTGGAGAGTTTTGTGCAAATAAATGGAGAAATCGAGTCTTACATGATATGTGAAAAACTGCAAGGTTAAGAGCCTATATTTTGCATTGCTGTAGTATCAACATGTATTAGGGCATTTAACATTTACAGTACATTACTGTTAATCAGTCATCACTTGATTAAACATTTTATTACCTTGTTATGATATAAGAAGTGACCCATATAATGTGCCAAACATAATCTGCCACATGAAGAGACAGTGCAGTATATGACAGTATAGCAACAGCTGAGAAGATTTGGATCTGTGGTGACCTGGTTCACCTCACACAAACTTCCTTCTCCAATTCTCTCTACTACAATACACACACACAGACACACACACACACACACACACACACACACACACACACACACACACACAAAAGCAAACAAACACACACACAAAGTCTAACCAGGACTCAACAAACACTCTTCAAAGTTGCCAGCTTGGTAACCAAGTATGTAGTTTTGTTAACTGGCTCCAGTGGTTGCCTCATTACAACCTGCTTATTATTAAGGTATAAAAATGATGATGACATTGGTTAGTTTTACTATCAACATTTTGTTTTCTTTGTGTTATACGTTTATAATTTGGATTTCACATTTCATACAAATTCTTCCCATAATGGCTGGTATAAAAACACCTCAGTATTAGTCTGCCTTTTCTTACAGGCCAGGTGCTCTGAAGATCTCCTCCTTGCTACATTTAACAAAGAATCAAATATATTCCTTATGGTCAATGGTTATTTATGCTCGCTTTTACCTGGTCATATAGGTTTTAATTAAAAACTTCCCAAAATGGATGAACCCAGCCTTGTACTTTTACTTTGGACTATTTACATTGCTGAACATTTGACACAATGTGTTAGAGCAATATTAACAAATTAAATGTGCTGTCCTTTATTCATAGTTTTAAGAGTATGGTGATTTGTTTGTCTCATTAAGGGAAAATGCTTGGCGCCGCCGCTGAGCAGGTGCCTCTCTCCCCTCCCAACACCTCAATTCTGCCTCGAACACACTTCTATTTCACTTCAAGCACTCGCTTTATTCGTGCGTCCTATTCGCAGCGAGTGGATTCAAATTGTTCAAGCGTCCAACTAGACGCGATAGAAGCGAATTTCACGCTCAATTAGCGTTCGGTCTGAACGTAGAATAAGACCTTGATGCACAATGCGCAAGCGGTGCGCGATGGTCGATTGACAACGAGATTCAGCAGCTGAACAAGAATACGGCTGTGTTCCGATTGTTCTCATCTCAGCTCCGCTGAGACAAAATAGACATGCCATTCAAAAAATCTTTCATATATTGACATCAAATTTTATGTGACATATATCCAGTAGGCAACTGACTGCAAGCAGGCACATCCGAGAAGGCTTATGTGCCGGAGCTGAGCACCGGAGAGCTACGGCCCAATTTAACCACTGTTTATAAGTTAGCTGAGCGAGTTCACCTGGTCTCTAACAGGTGTTAGCTTGGCTCCGCTAGGTAGCTTGTTTAGATTTTTTTATTTTTTTTATTTAACCTTTATTTAACCAGGTAAGTTGACTAAGAACAATTTCTTATTTACAGCAACGACCTGTACAAACAACACTAAAACATGACCTATGTCCAGGGTAACTCTGTCTTCGCTGAATCCTCCTCAACCAGCGGTAGTCAGAGTCGATATCGGCCGATACTCAAACCAGGGATGCTTTCGGAAGCTTAACTGTTCAGAAGTATCGCGGTCAGTAAGGAATGCCACCTAATAGAGGCTGAACTTTCTAACCATGCTGAATTGCCACACTTAACCACCTAGTTTACCCGGAGATCTGGGCCCGTATTTATCAAGCTTCTCAAAGTGCCATTTTAGTCTTAAGTGCTGAGAATTGACCGAATTTACTCATACTCTCAAACTTAAGTGTAAAAGCAAGTTATCAAATTTCTCAAAGCTAAGAATCACTCTTACTCTCCCAGTTATTTGAGACAGATCGAGAGGTCTCTTAAGTGGTTAAGAGTTGCCAGTAGGGGCTTGAAATGGAGTAGAAAGAGACGTGCGCAAATCTTTTAGGAGAGGAAAAATGTTTTTTTTAATTGTTTGACGCTGCTCAATTAATTAAAAACGGTATTGTTTGGACAGAGCAGGCATCATCTTCATAATCGACTGAGTGAGGAAAGTCATTTCAACGCAATGCTGATGTTTTGGCCCATCACAACCATCAATAAGCCGAATTGTAATAGAAACAATTATTGCACTTACAGCTCAACACATTGTCACGCGTTTCACTGACTTCCCAACAACACCCCGCATAATCCAACAGAAGCAAACACAATTCATGCAAATAGCCGGCTTCCCAAGAGTAGTAGGCGCAATGTATGGCACTTATATAAAGATCATTGCTCCCAGCGTCAACGAGAATGTTTATATGAA
>JACXGM010022799.1:0-16526 GCA_016801145.1 Umbra pygmaea | reverse complement strand
GTATCACTGAAGATCAAAGAGTGGCTTTAACCTGTATCACTGAAGATCAAAGAGTGGCTTTAACCTGTATCACTGAAGATCAAAGAGTGGCTTTAACCTGTATCACTGAAGATCAAAGAGTGGCTTTAACCTGTATCACTGAAGATCAAAGAGTGGCTTTAACCTGTATCACTGAAGATCAAAGAGTGGCTTTAACCTGCATCACTGAAGATCAAAGAGTGGCTTCTACCTGTATCTCTGTAGATCAGCAGTGAGGCATGAAATAAATGTAAAGGCAATATTCTTTATTTGACATTAATTTACAGTGAAATTACATTGAAATTGCGCAGACAAACTGCAGAACTCTATGGAAAATCCAGTAATGACTCTGCAGATTGACTATCATACATAATCAAGTACTGTTGTGTAATGCACTGTTTACACTCCTGTACATACAGCTCTGGAAAGAATACTGCGAAATCAGTAGTGTTTCTGGTTTTCTAATGATAGAATAAATTATGGGATTGTTTTATTCCATAAACGACAACAGCAAAACGGCAACATTGCTCGCAAATTCCAAATAAAAATATTTTATTCAGAGCATTTATTTGCAGAAAATGACAACTGGTCAAAATATCCCAAAACAATGCAGTGTTGTCAGACCTGGAATAACGCAAATAAAATAAATTCACATTCATTTATAAACAACACAATACTAATGTGTTAATTTAGGTAGAGTTTAGATATCAATATTTGTTGGAATAAAAATAATTGTATGATAATAATAATAATTGGCTTTCATGTGTCTTGGCATGCTCTCTTTCACATGATGTTGGGTGACTTTATGCCACTCCTGTTGCAAACATTCAAGCAGCTCAGATTTGTTTGGTGGTTTGTGACCATCCATCTTCCTAATTTTCCGAAGATAAAAAAATTTAGTTGTCTCTTAATTCTTTCCGGAGCTGTACTTTTTTTAAAAACGTTTTACAGATTGTATTGTTTTTATTATTTGTTGCTTTTGTTTTCTTCACTTTTTAATTTACTGCCCAGTTTAAAGCTGTGGCATAATATTATGACTATACATTTCTTTGCAGAGAGATTTTATAGAATCCTTAGAATACTTAGTTAGAGACAATCTGTGATTGACTCAATCTGCATTACAGAATTGTACACCATTTCAATATAAAGGTAAATTAATTTCCCATTGGTTGTTGTGAATACAGGAAGACTGGGTTTAAATGTAAGCAGAAAACATCCACAAAACCAATTGAATCCAGCTATGGGCCTCTGAGTGTTGCTCTGCATCTGTGCTTGAGTGTTATATGTTTGTGAGTGACCTCCAGAGGGACAATGTACCTCATTGCACACCCACAGAAAGCATTCAAATATCTCTTTCTGAATGAGAGCTAATTGAATGTGTGTGTGCACGTACAGAACTAACAGTGACATGAGGACATACATGAAACAGTGTGTTTGCATGTGTGTGCTTTCGAGCGTGCATGTGTGCATGAGTGCATGTGTTGATGAAGAGGAAAAAGAGTATGTATGCTCTCTGCAGTCCTCCCCAGGTGTACTGATCTCCTCAGAGAGACATTTCGCTATGTGAAAAACTCCCATCTGGACCAACAACAAGTTAACACTGCAGCCAAACATTTAATCAACCTATTAAGAACCTTAGTACCAAACCCAGTCTCAGGGCCAGCTTTGCGATATGGATGCAGAACAGTAATTATGTAGGTTATGAATGGATTTGTTAGGTTGACTGCACAGTGCACATTGTTAATATTCTGACGTCAAATATCATGCAGCTGGTCTAATAAATGTCCTCCATAATTATTGTTAAAGTATACAATAAAATCTATTTTTTTATTTTTGCTGTAATCTCCAGAAATAGGAAAATATGATTCAATGATGAATGTAAGCCAAGAGTAAAAACTGACATTTTTTATTTCCTGTAGCAGGGATTGTTCATAGATATAAAGAGCTGTGCATTGTCTCAGTTCCATCCTTTGCTTTTACCTTTGGACCTTTTGACAGTATGCATAATCCAGCATGAAGACAAGGCTGTCTATGAAAGAAAAGCAATTTGAATGCAAAAAGAAAAGAGGAACTCAATCAGAACCATAGCAGAAATCTTGGGCATAGTCAAAGCAACCGTTTGGGATGTCCTGAAGAAACTGCGGAGTTCAGCAATTATCTATGATCAGGTTGGCCAAGTAAAACAATACAATTATCTGATGACAATCAACTGAGCAAAGCTGTTGAAAAACAACCCTAAAATAAGCATCAGTGAAAACATCAAAAATATCCAGATTGCTGGATTGAAGGTTTTTAAAATCTACTGTTTGCAGGAAACTTCTAGAGCAGAAGTCAAAAGACTACCCTGTGAGATTCATCCTCTAATCAGTACCAAAACAGAAAGACCAGATTAGAATTTGTTACAAAGAACAGAGATCAGCCAATACAGGTTTGGAAAAGAGTTTTATGTAAAGATGGGAAAAAGGTGAACATATATCAGAGTGATGGGGAGGCAAAAGAGAACTGCAGATGATCCAAAGCATACCACCTCATCTATGAGGCATCGTGGAAGTATTGTCATGGCATGGGCATGCATGGCTGCCTCTTGAAAGAGCTCACTCATCTTTATTGATGATGTACTGAATTATGGCAACAGCAGAATTAATTCAGAAGTGTACAGAACAGCCGCGGTCGGTGGTTCTTAATTGGGGAGGACGGGCTAGTATTACGCTCGGGACCAGAGTGAATGGAATGGTGCGCAACGCATGAAACCCAGTGTGCAAAACAAAAAAACACTGGGTTTTGTGCGTTGCGCACCATTCCATTCACTCCGGTCCCGAGAGTAATACGAGCCCGTTCTCCCCAATTAAGAACCACCGACCACGGCTGGTACAGAAGCATATTTGCTACCAATGTACAAGAAAATGCCACCAGACTCATTGTGCGATGTTTCTCACAGATCAATGATCCACAACACCCTGACAATGCAAACAAGGAGTTCATCAGGGGAAAAAGTCGGAACGTTTTAGGCTGGCCAGGTCATTCCCCTGATTTAAATCTGATTGAATATGCATATCATTGTCTGAAGAGGACACTTAGAAACTCCCCAGAACACGCAACAGTTCAAAAAGTATGTCAAATACTTGGAAAAGCATCAGAAAAGGATGAATCCAAATGTTTGATATTGTCAATGGGTCATAGAATCACTATTGTTTGTGCATGCAAGGGATTTGCAACAAAATAATAGCTTTTCTACATTCACATTTTACTCAATTAACAGATGATCTTATTGTAAGTGCATACATTTTAGAGAAAGTACTGTTTCACAATAACCACAGCTCAGTAGTAAATGCATTCAATATTTAAAACAGTGAATGGGCAAAATTATGTGCTAGAAATAGTATCATACAAATAAAAAAATTTGAAAAAAGACAACAGAGGTGGTGGATGTAGAACCACTTTAGGTAATCAGGTTTTCAGATATTTCCTACAAATAGATATAGACAGTTGTTATAGCCTCAAGTGGAAGATGGTTACCCCATTGAGGAACTCTTTACATTTGTTTAAATTTGAGTTGTCCCAATGTTTACAGTGTGCTCACATAAACTTTAGGGATTTCATATTAATGCACTGTTATACTTAACTGGTAAAATATGTGTTTTGAAACAGCTGTGTGTTAAAAGTTGACTGTCTGCTTCTTGCATCATATTCATATATGAAACAAATTTTCATATGCCTTGAGTTTAAAGCAAAAGCAGCCATTTCAAGTGTCCCAATACCTATGGAGGGCATTGCACTTCAATCTTGATATTATAACCCCAATTCCAAAAAAGTAGGAACAGTATGGAAAATGTTAATTAAAAACAGTGATTGTAAATGTACTTTAACTTGTATTTAAACAAAATACGTATTAAGACAAGGGGACCTATCTTTCACCCGGCGCAGCGCAGCGCAAAGCCAGACGCAAGTGCTTTTGCTAGTTTAGGACCGATGCAGCTGTCAATATCCCATCCAGCACCCACGTGGTTGAAATAGCAAATGCACATGCGCCCATCGTTGTGCCCATGGGTGTGCTGATCTTACAGGGAGGTGTGTTCAGGATAATTCTTGGCGTAGTGCTAAATTGAAAGTGATCGCGCATCAGAAAGTGATCGCGCCATTGACCAACAAAAACCTGGTGTCAATAGCGTAGCATGTCATCGTTATTTTAACAGCAAATTAGTCAACTGCACCTACAGTCATATGCAAAAGTTTAGGCACACCTAACAATTTCCATGATAGTCATTTATAAATAATTGGGCGTTTGGATCAACTATTTAATTTTGATCTATTAACTGAAGGACACAGTAATATTTCGGGAGTGAAATTAGGTTGATTGGTGCATCAAAATGAAATTAGACAGGTGCATGAATTTGGGAACCCTTGTCATTTTGTTGATTTGAATACCTGTAACTACCTAGCACTGATTAATTGGAACACACATTTGGTTTGGTGAGCTCGTTAAGCCTTGAACTTCATAAACAGGTGCATCCAATCATGAGAAAAGGTAGGCGGCCAATTGCAAGACGTTGTTCGCTTTGACTCTCCTCTGAAGAGTGGCAACATGGTGGCCTTAAAACAACTCTCAAATGACCTGAAAACAAAGATTGTTCAACATTATGGTTTAGGAGAAGGCTACAAAAAGCAATTGCAGAGATTTAAGCTGTCAGTGTCCACTTTGAGGAACATAGTGTGGAAATGGAAGACCACAGGCACAATTCTTGGCCAAAAGTGGCAGGCAAAGTAAAATATCGGAGAGGCAAAGGCAAAGGAGGGTGAGAACGGTCAAAAACAGCCCATAGACCACCTCTAAAGACCTACAACATCATCTTGCTGGAGATGGTGTCAGTGTGCATCGTTAAGCCTGTCACAATAACAAATTTAGCTGGACTATAAATTGTCCCAGAAATTATTGCAATAAACAATAATGTTGTCGTTCAGAGATAATTTTCATCAAATATATTGATAATGTGTAACATCCTGCCCAAGTAGGGTAGGGTTTTCTGTTGTTTATGGACTCATTGACCTTTTCCTGTATTTTAGTTGTTCTTATTTTTATTGGTTCTTTACTTTCCCCCTGTGTCCTTTCACCTTCAACCGAAAGAGAGACTGGGACCCGTACAACAGAGCTTTTTCATGGCTCAAGGAGGAGCTCATTTCGGGAGGGCCCTCAACCACATCAACAAACTTATCTGGGAACAGGCCAGGAGTGTGGGCTACTCCACCGGCGACGTGGAATACGACAACGACGGGGTAGCTGTGTTTGTTTGTGGCCTATTAAGGGAGGTAGCGGACGGCTACAGTTCTGTGGAGGAGAAAGACTGCCAGGATGGAGAAGAGGATGAGGAGGTTTTCTTTTGGAATGCGGAGGAGGAGAAGGACTACGAGTTCCCTAGCCAAAAGATCCAGGGTGTTAGCCCATGAGGTAGGGCTCCCCGTCTGAGGGTTAGGGTTTCCCAGTTCCCTGCCAGTATTTTCAGCCCTCCTAGCTCCCCTGACTTCCAGCATAGCTTCTCTCAGCCTCTGATTAGCTTTCCTCCTAGCTCCCATGCTAGCATGTCTCCTAGCTCCCAGGCTAGCTACCCTAGCTCTCAGGTCCAGGGTGGTAGTCCACTAGGTAAGGCTCCCCGTCTGAGGGTTAGCACCCCTAGCTTCCAGGCTAGCACCCCTAGCTTCCAGGCTAGCACCTCTAGCTCCCAGGCTAGCACTCTCTCTAGCTCCCAGGCTAGCACTCTCCCTAGCTCCCAGGCTACCATTCCTCCTAGCTTCCAAGCTAGAACCCCCAATAGTTTCAGGCTACCCCTGTTAGCTTCCACTCAGCCCCACCTAGCTTCCAGACTAGCACCCCTAGCTCCCAGGGTAGCACTCTCTCTAGCTCCCAGGCTAGCATTTCTCCTAGCTCTCAGGCTAGCTACCCTAGCTCTCAGGTCCAGGGCAGTGGTCCATCACACAGGGCCCCCCGTCTGAGTGCCATTTCCCCTAGCTCTCAGGCTAGTTATTCTCCTAGCTCTCAGGCTAGCACGTCTCCTAGCTCCCAGGCTAGCATGTCTCCTAGCTTTCAGGCTAGTTCTCCTAGCTTCCAGGCTAGCTACCCTAGCTCTCAGGTCCAGGGCAGTGGTCCACCACACAGGGCCCCCCGTCTGAGTGCCCTTTCCTCTAGCTCTCAGGCTAGTTATTCTCCTAGATCTCAGGCTAGCATGTCTCCTAGCTCCCAGGCTAGCATGTCTCCTAGCTTTCAGGCTAGTTCTCCTAGCTTCCAGGCTAGCTACCCTAGCTCTCAGGTCCAGGGCAGTGGTCCACCACACAGGGCCCCCCGTCTGAGTCCCATTTTCCCTAGCTCTCAGGCTAGCTATGCTTCTAACTCCAAGGCTAGTTTTTCACATAGGGCCCTGCGTCTGACTGCCGGTTCTCCTAACTTCCAGGCTAGCATGTCTCCTAGCTTCCAGGCTAGCATGGCTCTTAGCTCCCAGGCTAGCGTGTCTCCTACTTCCCAGGCAAGCAGTCTCTCGACTTCACTGGCTAGCTACCCTATCTCCCCGGCCCCTAGGGCTTCTGTTCAGGCCCCTAGTTTTCCGGTCCACAGTGTTAGTCCGCTTGTAAGAGCTCCCCGTCTGAGTTGTAGGTTCCCTCAGTTTCCTGTTAGACCCCTCATGTCTCCCATCAGAGATCCCATACCCAGAGTAAGCCTCACAAGCGGCTTCTGCTATCCTCACAAGATGGCAGCCGACCCTCACAAGATGGCCGCCTTCCCTCAGAGGATGGCCGCCTCGCCTCTGCCTGCTATACCGCAGGTCCCACCAAAGTCTGCAGCAGCCTGCTCTCAGCCACAACCTCCAGCAGCAGCCTGCTCTCACCCACAGCTTCCAGCAGCAGCCTGCTCTCAGCCACAGCCTCCAGCAGCAGCCTGCTCTAAGCCACAGCCTCCAGCAGCAGCCTGCTCTCAGCCACAGCCTTCAGCAGCAGCCTGCTCTCAGCCACAGCCTCCAGCATCCTACCCACCACCACCGCCAGCCCACCAGGTCAAGGCCCCAGCTCCACCTACACCTGAGCCCCCCATGGCCACGAACCTGGAGGGCCTGATACTACCACCGCCGCCTGAGTTTGGGGATGACGCAGCCTTGGAGGAAACCGGACCCCCTGCTCAGCCGATGCTGCCGTCCGGACCCCCTGCTCATCCGCCGCTGCCGTCCGCACCCCCTGCTCAGCCGCCGCTGACGTCTGGACCCCGTGCTCAGCCGCCTGAACTGCCTGCCCCGGGGCTTCGCTTCCTGCTATGCTACCGGGCCTGCCACGACCGCCGGCGGCCCCGCCACCTGGGTGTGGGGTTGGGAGTGGGGTTTGTTAGACCAGTGCTGCCTCTTCTGTTGACCGCCTCAGTGTTGCGGTCTTTGGTGGGGGGTTCTGTAACATCCTGCCCAAGTAGGGTAGGGTTTTCTGTTGTTTATGGACTAATTTACCTTTTCCTGTATTTCAGTTGTTCTTATGTTTATTGGTTCTTTAGTTCCCCCCTGTGTCCTTTCCGTTCATCGCATGTTAGTCTAGTTGGTTCCTTCCTGTGTTTCCCCTTATGTTAGCCACGCCTCTCTCCCTAGTCTGGGATATCTTTCTATTGGTAGAGGGTAGGAGTTTGGAATGCTGGATCAGCTTGATTTGAGATGACGTACAGCCTTGTTGGATCAGATAGTGTACCTACACTATTTAATGAACCCAGACTAAGGAGAGAGCGTGGAGCATTGTGTTATTAAACATGTTACGTGTTTTATCCTATATTCAGTTTTGAGTACTCCAGGAGAAGCTACGTGTAAGTGTACTACCAGTTATCCGTTCTGAAAGTTATGTATACTATGTTTAAATATATATATTCCCAGTGTCCATGCCACTATAAGAGCATGTTGCTTCTTTTGTAGTCCGTAGCACACTTGCGTTATTCCGTTTCTGTTTGGATCTACGTTTACGTATCCTTTGAGTATTAAATAAATCTGGAAAACTGAGATATCTCTGTATTTGGGTCTTCCCCTCTCAACCTACACCCACAATGTGACATAATGGCATAATAATGCAGGTACACCTTTTCAAAGATCATTAAACTTTCATTTCTAAACAATATTTAACACTGGAACTGGAAAACATTTTAAATATCCACAATAAATTAAGAAAACAACAAATAAAATGGGACTAAGTCTCTGTTAACAAAAAATGCATTTCAATAAAAACCAAACAAAATCAAAAACAATAAATGAAATGAAATAAAAAATCACACACAACCAAAACAATAAATTATCTTCGGTAGAGAGAGAGAGACGAGGAAAACAAACAAGCATGGGAAATTATTGTGGCCGTTATTGAGTTATTGAGCTAATTTTTATTTATGCGATTAATTGATTTATTGCATATCGTTGAACGATGTAAGCCTATGCATCGTTCAACAATTCAGCACACTTTGCACAAGGAGAAGCTGTACCAGAGTGATGCGGAACAAGCCTTTTCTGCACACATGCCACAAACAGAGTCCCTTGAGGTATGCAATCGCACATTTGGACAAGCCAGCTTCATTTTGGAAGAAGGTGCTGTGAACTGATCAAACAAAGAGTTATTTGATCATAACAAGGGGCATTATGCATTGCAGCAAAAGAACACAGCGTTCCAAGACAAACACTTGCTACCCACAGTAAGATTTGGTGGATTTTCCTTCATGCTGTGGGGCTGTGTGGCCAGTGCCGGTACTGGGAATTTTGTTAAAGTTGAGGGTGCATGGATTCCACTCAATATCAGCAGATACTTGAGAATAATGTATTGGAATCAGTGACAAAGTTGAAGTTACACTGGGCCTGGATATTTCAACAAGACAACGACCCAAAACACTGCTCAAAATCTACTCTGGCATTTAGAACAAGTAAAATGTTCAGGAATGGCCATCCCAATCCCCAGACATGAATATAATTGAAAATCTGTGGGGTGATTTAAGGAGGGCTGGTCGGTTGATTCTCGACAACCATCAAACCTAACTGAAAAGGAAATGTTTTACAAGGAAGAATGGTCCAAAATACACTCACCTAAAGGATTATTAGGAACACCCGGTCAATTTCTCATTAATGTAATTATCTACTCAACCAATCACATGGCAGTTGCTTCAATGCATTTAGGGGTGTGGTCCTGGTCAAGACAATCTCCTGAACTTCAAACTGAATGTCAGAATGGGAAAGAAAGGTGATTAAAGCAATTTTGAGCGTGGCATGGTTGTTGGTGCCAAAGGGGGCCAGTCTGAGTATTTCACAATCTGCTCAGTTACTGGGATTTTCACGCACAACCATTTCTAGGGTTTACAAAGAATGGTGTGAAAAGGGAAAATCATCCAGTATGCGGCAGTCCTGTGGGCGAAAATGCCTTGTTGATGCTAGAGGTCAGAGGAGAATGGGCCAACTGCTTCCTGCTTCAAGCTGATAGAAGGGCAACTTTGACTGGAATAACCACTCGTTACAATCGAGGTATGCAGCAATGCATTTGTGAAGCCACAACACGCACAACCTTGAGGCGGAAGGGCTACAACAGCAGAAGACCCCACCGGGTACCACTCATCTCCACTACAAATAGGAAAAAGAGGTTACAATTTGCAAGAGCACACCAAAATTGGACAATGCCACGTAGAATTAAGGCAGTTATGAAGGCGAAAGGGGGTCAAACACAGTATTAGTATGTATCCTAATAATCCTTTAGGTGAGTGTATATATATATATATATATATATATATATACAGTATATATAAATACATTATGTATACAGTACTGTGCAAAAGTCTTAGGCATCTGTAAAAAATTGAAGATGCTTTCAGAAATGACAGTTCCTAAACAGCAGAAAACAGTGTAAAACTAAACTAACTACACAAAAAAATCACATCACACCCTCAACGTTTAGTTTGATTGTCTTTCTTGGTGCACTCAAAGATGTGCAAGTTACCCATGCTACAGACACTTACTTCCCACATACCATTAAAAGAAACTGGCTATTGGACCTGAAGCTGATATCCGCTTGGATTGTCCTTTTACTATATTTAAAATGTTGACTCGTTGGAGCACAAAACACAGTTTCACTGTGTTACTGTGTGTGCAACTGGAAAGTGTTGATGTATGGCTTCTGCTTTGCATTTGTCGATGCAGTGGCAAATGGTGTTGACTGACAAAGGTTTACCAAAGTATTCCCTAGCCAGGGGGTCTGTGTGGCATAGTGGGCTAAGTCACTGCATTGAAGGATAATGTATGGGTTCTCCAGCTTTTTACCGGCCCTCTAGAATGAGGCAACGTAAATTGGCATAGTGTTGCCCTCGACTTGGGATAGAGACGCTGAATCATTAACCTTGCCATGTCACTCTGCAGTGACTCCTTGCAGATCAGGCACCTGTAAATTCAACCACAGGAGTATAGATATATAAATAGAAATATCTGATTAGGGTTGTGTGATCTGCAAACTTTAGGAGCTTGACTGTGGTGTGACTGGATGTGCAGCTGTTGGTGTACAGAGAGAAGAGTAGGGGTGATAGGATGCAGCCTTGAGGGGTATGGTCAGGGGGACAGAGAAGTGTTTTCCCCAGCCTCACTTGCTGGACAGGAAGTATGTGATCCACCTACATGTCGATTTAGGCACTTTCAGTTGGGAGAGCTTGTCCTGGAGCAGGGCCGGAATGATGGTGATAAATGCAGAGTTGAAGTCCACAAACAGGATTCTGGCATAGGTTCTCGGGGAGTTTAGGTGCTGGAGGATAAAGTGAAGCTCATGTTGACTGTGTCATCCACAGACCTGTTTGCTCTGTAGGCAAACTGCAGTGGGTCAAGTCAAGGTGTACTGTATGTCAGTGAAGGTTTTGAGGTGAGAGCAATATGTGCCAGAAAAATTGTTCAGGATACAAAGAAAAACACACAGGTAACATTGGGAGACATACAGGCTGCTCTGGAAAGACAGTGTGGTTGTTTCAAGGAGCACAATACAATAATGCTGTGAAGAAGCATTTACTGCGCCAGTGACCCAAAAAGCCCGGTTACAATATGCCCAACAACACCTTGACACGCCTCACCGCTTCTGGCACATTGTAATTTGGAGTGAGGAGACCAAAATAGAGCTTTATGTCCACCACCATAAATGCTACAGTATGTTTGGTATTCCTTTCACAAGGTCTAGAGTGAAAGGAATACCATCCCCACTGTGAAGCATGGTGGTGGCTCACTTATGTTTTGGGGATGTGTGAGCTCTAAAGGCATGGGGAACCTTGTGAAAATTGATCAATTCTGCAGCATTTTATTGGACAATACTGTCAGACAATTTGCATTCTTCTGCACGAAAGCTGCACATGGGACACTCTTGGACATTCCAGCATGACAATGACCATAAGCACAAGGCCAAGTTGAACCTCCAGTGATTCCAGCAGAAAAAGGTGAAGGTTCTGGAGTTGCCATCACAGTCTCCTGACCTTTTAATCAAGCCACTCTGGGGAGATCTCAAATGTGCTGTTCATGAAAGACGAGCAAAGGCTTTGCATGACCTGGAGGCATTTTGCAAAGACGAATGGGCAGCTATACTACTTGTGAGAATTCAGGGCCTCAGACCACTATTACAAACGGCTGCACGCTGTCATTGATGCTAGAGGGGGCAACAAATCGTATTGAGAACTGAGGGTATGCAGACTTATGAACAGGGGTAATTACATTATTTTCTTTGCCATGTTTTCTAATATGATTGTGCCATTCTGTTATGACGACAGTTGAATCTCATGAAAAAAGACAAAATATGTTTTTGCCTGCTCACTAACATTATTACCAATTCTCCAGTGGTATGGAAACTTTTGAGCACAACTGTACCTCTTCGGTAGCATTTCATTACGTGGTAAAGTGCAGTAGTACCTCTGAACAGAATGTCCAGTAATTCCACTGATGTTGCAAAAAACTTGGGAATAAATCTACGAGTTGATTCTCTGATGTTCATAATCTCTTCTCTTGTGAAAACAATCTGAGAGTTGTCACAAAGAACTGATTTAGCAGACAAAAGAATTTTCACACCAACACACTGACCATCTGCAGCGCCATTAGGATATCTGCGAACATTTAGAATTGTTTTTTGTCCTTGCCCTTTATGCACCAAGATTTGACCGGATTCCTTTACTCTTTTAATTATATTGTGCACTGTAGAAGGTGAAATCCCCAAAATCATACCGACTTGTCTTTGGGCAATGTTTTTCTCAAAGTTTAGGATTACTCTTTAGGATGACGTATCAGTTGACAGATTGGCGAGCCTCGACCCTTCCTTGCTCTTGAAGGACTAGGTCCTTTTCAGAGGTTTCTAATAAATTATGATTACACGATGCCTCACCTGTTTCATAGCACCTTCTTATTGTAATCTTGTCATTTCGCTATTACCTAAATTTCCCCTGTCCCAACATTGTTGGAACGTGTTTCTTGCATCAATTTCAAAATACATGTTTATAGTAAAAAAACAATGCAGTTGATTAGGTATAGTAAAATATCAAATACCTTGGGCCCTATTTTATAGATCTAAGCGCACAGCATGAAGCGCATGGCACAGGTGCGTTTAGGGCAAGTCCAAATCCTCTTTTGCTAGTTTGACGGCCATGCGCCAATTGGGAAGGGTTCAAAAGGGTTGTACTTAGTGTCTTCATTAATTCATGGGTGTGTTTTGGGCGCAACATGCAATAAACCAATCAGAAGGTCATTCCCTGTAAGAGCAAGGCACTTTTGTACCTTGGTGCATTGCTATTATAATGGCGGATTTGCACTGTAATATGTTTATTTGTAATCTTTAGCATATTTGTGTGCTGCTGCGCTTCCCTGTGTGTGTGTAACAAGTATGATGTGTGCTCACTGTGCATAGGCCTAAAGTTATATGCAAAGGTTTAGGCACCCCTGACAATTTCCATGATTTTCATTTATCATAATTGGGTGTTTGGATGAGCAATAACATTTTCATCATCAAATAACTGAAGGACACAGTACTATTTTAGTAGTGAAATGAGGTTTATTGGATGAACAAAAAATGTGCAATATGCATCAAAACAACATTAGAGAGGTGCATACATTTGGGAACCCCAAAAGAAATATCACATCAATATTTAGTTGAGCCTACTTTAGCAGAAATAACAGCCTCTAGACGCTTCCTATAGCTTGTAATGAGGATTCTGGATGAAGGTACCCTCACCTAAATGATTATCAGGAACACCATACTAATACTGTGTTTGACTGCCTTTCACCTTCTGAACTGCCTAAATTCTACGTGGCATTGATTCGGCAAGGTGCTGACAGCATTCATTAGAAATGCTGGCCCATATTGATAGGATAGCATCTTGCAGTTGATGATCAGTTGTGGGATGCACATCCACGGCACGAAGATCCCATTCCACCACATCCCAAAGATGCTCTATTGGGTTGAGATCTGGTGACTGTGGGGGCCATTTTAGTACAGTGAACTCATTGTCATGTTCAAGAAACCAATTTGAAATGATTCGAGCTTTGTGACATGGTGCATTATCCTGCTGGAAGTAGCCATCGCCATCGGAGGATGGGTGTGCTCTTGCAAATTGTAGCCTCTTTTTCCTATTTGTAGTGGAGATGAGTGGTACCCGGTGGGGTCTTCTGCTGTTGTAGCCCATCCGCCTCAAGGTTGTGCGTGTTGTGGCTTCACAAATGCTTTGCTGCATACCTCGGTTGTAATGAGTGGTTATTTCAGTCAAAGTTGCCCTTCTAACAGCTTGATGCAGTCGTCCCATTCTCCTCTGACCTCTAGCATCAACAAGGCATTGTCGCCCACAGGACTGCCGCATACTGGATGTTTTTCCTTTTTCACACCATTCTTTGTAAACCCTAGAAATGGTTGTGCGTGAAAATCCCAGTAACTGAGCAGATTGTGAAATACTCAGACCGGCCTGTCTGGCACCCACAACCATGCCACGCTCAAAATTGCTTAAATTACCTTTCTTTCCCATTCTGACATTCAGTTTGGAGTTCAGGAGATTGTCTTGACCAGGACCACACCCCTAAATGCATTGAAGCAACTGCCATGTGATTGGTTGAGTAGATCATTGCATTAAGGAGAAATTGAACGGGTGTTCCTAATAATCCTTTAGGTGAGTGTATATGTGCTTCTGCATGTGTGAACGTGTGGTTGTCCTCTTCCTCTCTGTCTGTGTGAACATGTGGCTGTCCTCTTCCTCTTTGCTTGTGTGAATATGTGGCTGTCCTCTTCCTCTTTGCCTGTGTGAACATGTGGCTGTCCTCTTCCTCTTTGCCTTTGTGAACATGTGGCTGTCCTCTTCCTCTTTGCCTGTGTGAACATGTGGCTGTCCTCTTCCTCTTTGCTTGTATGAACATGTCTATCCTCTTCCTCTTTCATCTTGCAGAGACAGATGTGGATGGTCCTGAGTCCAGATAGGGCAATGGGGGTCGAGCGGGACCTCAGTCTAAATCCCAGAGCTACCGTGCCAACAAGGACCTCACTGTCCAGTCTGCTTCAAAACATCCCCAGTAAACACTGGCTGGGTATTCCCTCTCCTCCCCCTTATCACCCGCCCATCACATCTCCTCTCCTTCTCTCTCTATTCCCATGGTTGTTGTCTCAAGACTGCGTGTCTCCTTCATGTTCATCTCACCAGTCTCTTCATATGGGACTGTATCCTCTCCCTCTCTCTCTCTCTCTCTCTCTCTCTCTCTCTCTCCCTCTCCCTCTCCCTCTCCCTCTCCCTCTCTCTCTCTCTCTCTCTCTCTGTCACTCTTTCTCTCTGTCACTCTCTCTCTCTCTCTGTCACTCTCCTCCTCTCCTCAATATTCCTATACCAATCATTCCTTCTCTTTTCACCACTAAGAAACCACACAATTGGATTAGCTAGATCTGTCTCCTTTTAAACCATAGCAACTACAGATGGCAGAATGGGAGAAGTAAGACCAACATATACAGCCTAAACACACAAAACACCACCAAACACACCCTAACATGCAAAACACCACCAAACACACCCTAACACATAGAACACCACCAAGCATACCCTAACACGGAAAACATCACCAAACACACCCTAACACACAAAACACCACCAAACACACCCTAATGCAGAAAACACCAAGAAACACACCCTAACACTAGTCTGAAAATCCAAATCCAAGAGATTAATGGTCTGGCATCGATTAATAAAAATGGACCAACTCGAGGGGCGGAACCAAGTATGCATTTGAAAATCTCACTCCACGCAATTGGATAACACTAAGACCAATCACCAGTGGGATTTTTTTCTAAGCCCCATACGATTAGCTACTAGCAGAGCTAACTGGTAGATTAAACTCTTGCCATATCCGGTTGGCAAAACAGCAAAAAACTTCCTTCTTGCAAAGGAATGATTTGAGCGCCATCTTTTGTTCCTCTTTTAGATAAAATGCCAAGTCTAACTCGTTAACTGTAGAGGCCAATGCCCTTTCAAATAACTTGGGCCCTATCTTGCACCCGGCGCAACGCAGTGCAAAACCCGAACGCAGGTGTCTTTGCTAGTTTAAGACCGACGCAGTTGTCAATTTCCCATCCGGCGCCCGCATCATTTAAATTGCAAATGCACCTGCGCCCATATTTGCGCCCATGGGCATGCTGGTCTTACAGGGAGGTGTGTTCAGGATAATTCTGGGTGTATTGCTATCTTGAGGCATCGCAAAGTGATCGCGCCAGTGACCAACAAAAACCTGGTCTAAAGTCAATGGCGCAGTGTGTCATTGTTATTTTAACAGCAAATTAGTCAAATGCACCTAGGCTCATGCACAGCGTGTGCACACTCTGTTTGTTGCACACACAAACATGCGCAGCAGCACACAAACATGCAAAAGATTACAAATAAAAATATTAAGGTACAAATGCGCCTGGGTCTTAAAGGGAATGGGAGATGAATCTCTGATTCACCCCCAAAACACACCTATGCATTAATGAAGACACTTAGTACAACCCTTTTAGACCATGTGCCCGGCGCATGGACCCTTTTACCCGCTGTCAAACTAGCAAAATTGGATTTGGACATGCCCAAAGTGCACTTGCGCCATGCGCTTCACGCCATGCGTTTAGATCGTTAAAATAGGGCCCCTTGTGTTCATCCGTAGTTTACTAATGACTTTGACATACCAGCGCTGTCGTCATCTGTTTAGCTAGCCTCTGACCCACCTATTATCAGATAAACCGATGTGATTGGTGCAACTCGGCGACAAGAGCATAGTTAATGAGCGTCATTACTGAATGCCAGAGTGACTCGCTGAGCAAATTCAAATTGTGCTCTCGCGAGAACTATGGATTTTCAGGGTACCCTAACAAACAAAACACCACCAAACACACAAAAGACCACCTAACACACCCTAACACACAAAACACCACCTAACACACCCTAACACACAAAACACAGCCTAACACACAAAACACCACCTAACACTCAAAAGACCAGCAAACACACACTAATAATAATAATAATA
>JACXGM010022798.1:0-16512 GCA_016801145.1 Umbra pygmaea | reverse complement strand
AACGACAATGATACCGCTTAACGACAATGATACCGCTTAACGACAATGATACCGCTTAACGACAACGATACCGCTTAACGACAATGATACCGCTTAACGACAATGATACCGCTTAACGACAATGATACCGCTTAACGACAATGATACCGCTTAACGACAATGATACCGCTTAACGACAATGATAACCTCTTAAATTACATTCAATGGAAATCGGTTATAAAACAAATGCCTAAACGTAACAATCAAAGTTAATGAGCTAAGATTTGAGTTCCGCTACATGAGCAAAAGCTTGTGAAATATAGTGTAACAGGTCGGCAACTATTGTAGAATGCTCAAATATGTTCCAGATTTACACCATTTTATCCTTTGAAATAAAATGTAAATGACCCATTTATGAAGAGCAGAACTAAACATGTACCTTCAATCTCCAAACGACCTGCGATCGATCTCGAAATACCCGGGACGAGTGAGTCGGACATAAACAACCCTTCATGTCTCAGGTGTTTGGGAGATATTAATAAAAGATCTTGCAGGTACATCACTTTACATTTCCAGATCCAGCGGGGGAATGTGCTCTGGAAGTACTATAAATCACACAACAAACTGACAATAGTGCAGCAAGCTTCAGCCTCTCCCATCCCCTGGGCAACCTGACAGAAAAATCATGTCCTTACAGATAGCTTTTCCAGAGGCTTTGTGAGTGTGCGTATGTGCGTGAGTACATGCAGTGCTTGTGTGGGAACATTCATCGCCCTCAAACAGCTCTACCTAAATTCCTTTGACTCCACGACATGAAAGAGGCAGGACTTACAGATCTTGTGCTTTCCTTTCATGGGGAATTTCACCAAAAGCTCCTGCGGGTTGATACAGACAAAGACGAACGGAGAGCCAGACTCTTCGCAGGTCCAAGGAAACTGTAGGAAGAGGGTTAGGAAACACAAGACACTGATATAGTGGATTGATGACCCTTCAAACTAAGTCTGTTTAACACTGTAACAACATCTTATTCCTTGTAAGGAAGGAAATCGATAAACTACCTAAGTAAATATTTATCATTGACACACAATAAAATAAACTAATGTACTGTGGAGTTTTTGTTTCAAATAGCTTTTTTATAAAAAAAAACAAATGGACATGTAGAATTTATATGAAATAAAAAGTAAAAGTAAACAAAATGGGTTATATGAAAAGTTCTGTTAGCTCTGGTGAAAAATGTATATTGGAGTGGCATCATGCTATGTCTATGATTGATATTGGCTGGTGACGGAGAGTTTACCAGGACCAAATGAAATATTAAAGATGCAAAGGCTGTGTAGAAAGTTAAGAAAACACACACAGTCTAAATTTAATTGGGCGATCCATGTTTGATCAAGGAACAATAAAATCATTTTGTAATTTTGCCAAAGAATACAGACTGTTTTCCCAACAGTTGCCCATTGTTCTTAGATTATTATTTCAAAGGATTCTGTGCTGTGATAACTGGTAATATGCTTAATTTGTCATCATAGAGCAAATTAAAGGCAGAATTAGAGACACCTGTACTGATAATGACCTTTAACCTTCCCTGATTGAGGCTTCATTTATTTATTTAACCGTTATTTAACCGTTATTTAACAGGCCAAGCTGACAAAGAACCAGTTCCTATTTGCAACAATGACCTGGGGTGAATGTTACATGGGGATCAGGAACAATTGGGGTTAATGTCATTTCAGAATGCTCAATATTTTCTATACATGTTCTACACTCTAGGGCTATCCAGAACCGAATGATAACCTCTTTCTAAATGATTAAATCACATGGTATTGTAATTGAAATCCATTTATTAATGTATTGTAGGCTGCAATAACTATTTCAAAGGGATACAATGGCAACAATCTATAATTTGTCTATGTTTATATGTTGCTGTAAGTACTTATTGTAAGTACTTATTTGACTCTCATCAGGCAGCTCTCTGGTAAAGGGAGAGCATGGCTGAGCTAGCGAAGGGCTAAATCAAGACCGTGCTGTAGATTATATGGCTCTTTCCCAAATATTTTTTTCCTGTTGTATGAGAAGATGATCTGGGGGAATTACAGAAAGGTGGATTAAATTACTCAGCAAGCTCTGTCCAACCGGAATCTAAGCAAACACTGGGTTTTTGGCTCCAGCAATAGTGCTTGAATTGCAGTCTGAACAGAACCATATCGACAACCGTTATAAACCAAACCTGCTATCGAGTAGGTTAGGTTTATATTATCCTATTCAAGTAAATAAAACAGTGAGCTTATCCACCAATCAGATTCAACTGTCATACTAACCAATCAGACTCTATTCCCTAACATCTTTGCATGCATGGTGTTTTTGACAATACAAACTCCCTGTATTGCTTTGCAATTTGAATCATAATCATTTAAGTAACATCACAGCTGCCATAAAAGCCAGAATGTAAGCCTGGCAGAAAATAACAGGTAATATTAAACATGCTATTTGTAAAACCGAGCTGTTAACAATGGAACTACTTGTAAGTGACCAGCTTACAATCACTGTAAAACCTGCCTTTCTTGATACTCTAAAAAGACGTAAAACACTTTATATTGGATGATGATGAATTCCTACACAATGCAGTGCTTTGTTACACACAAAGGCACAGCCTAAAATGCATAATTTATATCAAAGTCCATCATGTGCCCATTGACAATCACTGTGGAAGCATATCGACATGTTCTCGTTGCATTTCCCGTTTAAAAGGCAAAATAAGCAGTCCATAGTGTAGATAATCATTGTCCTTGATCTAAATCTACTTTTCATATATTTTTTTTAAATATCAAGAAAAGTAGATTTCTGAATATTTTCTAAGTAGTTCCACGCTTACGATGTGATATCCTGCAAATATCACCTTTAATGTCTACAGTATGAAAAAAATATGTAATCAAGACATCTTTAAATGTTTTATAACATTCCTTCACTTAGAAAATAGACTAATTTATTTTGAATACTGACGAATTTAAGTACTCTAAACTGTGTGTAGACTATGACTTTCACCATTAATTTTATATTTAAGATCTTCTGTTATGTTCCCTAGTAACTAACACCCAAAATGTTGCTGCTAAACAGAAACGGTACTAACAAAGGAACTCCCTGGTGACACTGACCAAAATAAATTGGTGGGGTGGTTCTAAAACGGGTACTCAAAGCCATCCATAGTGGTGTCAACTGCTGGCCAAGCAACTTAAGTATAGAATAAACAAAATCCACAAGGGAAAACAATTAGATTTGCCCTAGAAAAAAAGTAAAATTAGCACCTACAGCAAATTGGCAGTTAAAAAAATTCAATAACAAAAAGAGAGCTAAAACTAGAAAACAAGGTTTTAGGCTGTGCAATTCACAAACAGATTGGGTGTGAGCACAGACATAGATTTACTCTGGCGAATCTCACCATTCAAATAGCCTAACAGACTGACTGCCATTCTTAAATATCCGCTGGGTAAACACACGTGAAATAGACTAGGTAGTTATCAACTAGCAGTGTTGTAGTCAAGACCACCTAACCCGAGACCAAGACAAGACCAAGACCAGAGTGTATCGAGACCGAGACAAGACCAAGACTTTTAGGGGCCGAGACCAAGACGAGACCAAGTCCGAGGGAGGGCGAGACCGAGTCAAGACCAAGACCAGCGCACCACACTACATGATAGATGTTAAACACTCAAAGCTGAAATAATCTTAACCATCTTTATTCAATAATCCTGGGTGACTGCCATAATATAGTACAAAATGTCAAACAATGATTCATTGTTCATCACTAAAGTCTTCACTTTTCTCTGCTTTTTAACAACAATACATAAAGTTAAACCAACAACAGTCCTTTTTTTTTCATTACCACATAGCTTAATGTGTAAAGAAAATGACAAACATTCATCATTTAACATGCAGAAAAGCTGTGTATTGTAATGAATACAGTAATTATATGTGAAGTGTTGATGTTTAGGAACAACTATTATAAGTAAGAGTCTTTTATAGCTTTTATGTGTAATCAAAGCAACAAAAGATATCTAATACAAAGAGGTCAGATAGTCAGTGGCCTAACTGCATGTGATTTATTAAAGTACAAAATTGATTTAATTGGGAGCAATTTCATCAGAAACTAAACACAATATAAATCAATGGAATTTTGCCCACAACATTTTTCAAATAGGTAAACAAGGAAGTTAAATGATTGATATGGTTTTAGCCAGAGAGTGTTTGTTGGTAAAAAGTTATATATTTGATTTGCAACTGTAAATTGGAACTTAAAAATTTGCTCTCTGAAAGTAACGTGCCATGTGCCATACAATAGCCTATTTAATTTAGTAATTTCTCATATAAGTTGAGGCACATTACACAGTCTCCACTCTACTCATATCTCTAGGTTAGCTCTCTCACCAAAAGGAGGGAGCATCACCTCGGCGCGTTGCTTTAATGTCGGGAGCTGTATGCAGCTGACATTAGCTAAGGTCGATGTAACTTAACATTAGCTACACACGCAGCAGTTTGTCCACATTACTCATTGATGAAATAAGACTATGGTGGGACAAAAATTCGCTTTGGAGCAGGAGCATCGATAAGAGGACTCATTAATGTCGAGGGCATACAATATCGATATCATAAAACTTGGAACACAGAGCCATATATAAAGATGGCTTTATATATGGCTCTGTTAGAACCGGTTCTCAAGTGGAACCGGTTTTCAATCCCCATTTAAGGCAGGTTGCTAACGTTAGCTAGCCAGCTTTGCTAAACATCACTCTTACACATAGCTTAACTTCCTTTTTGCTTCCTTTCTGAGTGACGATAAAAGTTTGAAGTAGTCCCCACAATCTCTGATATCAAAGCACTGCAGTATTTACAAGAAGTTGTATGCTTTCTTCTGGATGTTGTTTTACAAATATATTCTTTATGATTTTTGTAGCCAAATTGTATTAGTGAAGATTTTGCAGACATCTTCTCCCGCTCCCAGACAACCACAGCTCACATTCTTGGGAGTGCAAGTGAAAGGGGGTGGGGATGGTCGAAAATACATAATTAGCAATGACCAATGAGTCACGTTATTGCTTGGATTTGAATCAGTACGTTTTACATCCAATAAAAGCAAGGATGTTAACAAAAAACTAGACAATATACTGGCAATTTAGTGATATTTCCACAGTTAAGGTCTTGACTGGTCTTAAAAACAAGTCCAGAGTCCTCAATGTCCGAGACCGAGACAAGACCGAGTACAAATGTGGTCGATTCCAAGACGAGACCGAGACCATCAAAAAGTGGTCTTGAGAACGGTCTCGAGACCAAGACCGGTCTTGAGTACTACAACACTATCAACTAGCACAGTGAACTTTATATTGACCAACCAAATCCAACAACTACAGTAATGGTCAAACGTTTTCACAAAATCTGCTGCCTCAGTGTTGACGATGGAAATTTGCATATACTCCAGAATGTCACGAAGAGTGATCAGATGAATTGCAAATCCCTCTTTGCCATGAAAATGAACTTAATCCCAAAAAACATTTCCACTGCATTTCAGCCCTGCCAAAAAAGAACCAGCTGCCATCATGTCAGTGATTGTCTCGTTAACACAGCTGAGAGTATTGATGCGGACAATGCTGAAGATCACTATGTCATGCTGATTGAGTTAGAATAATAGACTGGAAGCTTTAAAAGGAGTGTGGTGCTTGAAATCATTGTTCTTCCTCTGTAAACCATGGTTACCTGCAAGGAAACATGTGCCATCATCATTGCTTTGCACAGAAAGCACTTCACAGGCAAGGATATTGCTGCTAGTAAGATTGTACCTAAATCAACCATTTATCAGATCTTCAAGAACTTCAAGGAGAGAGGTACAATTGTTGTGAAAAAGGTGTCAGGGCACCCAAGAAAGTCCAGCAAACGCCAGGAAAATCTTCTAAAAATGATTCAGCTGTGGGATTGGGGCACCATCAGTGCAGAGCTTTCTCAGTAATGGCAGCAGGCAGGTGTGAGTGCATCTGCATGCACAGTGAGGCAAAGACTTATGGAGGAAGGTCTGGTGTCAAGATGGGCAGCAAAGAAGCCACTTCTCTCCAGGAAAAACATCAGTGACAGACTGATATTCTGCAAAATGTACAGGGATTGGACTGCTGAGGACTGGGGTAAAGTCATTTCTCTGATGAATCCCCTTTCTGATTGTTTGGGCCATCTGTAGAAGACAAGGTGAGCGCAACCATCAGTCCTGTGTCATGCCAACAGTAAAGCATCCTGAGACCATTTATGTGTGGGGTTGCTTCTCAGCCAAGGGAGTGGGCTCACTCACAATTTTGCCTAATAACATGGCCATGAATAAAGTATGGTACCATCACATCCTCTGAGAGCAACTTCTCCCAACCATCCAACAATTTGGTGATGACCAATGCCTTTTCCAGCATGATGGATCACCTTTCCATAAGGAAAAAGTGATAAGTGGCTTGGTGAACAAAACATCAAAATTTGTCCTTGGCTAGGAATCTCACCAGACATTAAACCCATTGAGAACTTGTGGTCGATCCTCAAGAGGCGGGTGGACAAACAAAAACCCACAAATTCTGAAAAACTCCAAGCAGTGATCATGCAAAAATGGGCTGCCATCAGTCAGGATGTGGCCCAGAATTTAATTGACAGCATGGCATGGCAGACTGCAGAAGTCTTGAAAAATAAGCGTCAACACTGCAAATATTGACTCTTTGCACAAGCGTAATGTAATTAGTAATTAGCCATCTGCATAGCGCCCTGTATTCCACAAGCAGGGTTGGGCCTGGTTAGTCCCTGGATGATAGACCAATGCTGCTGGAAGTGGTGTTGGAGGGCCAGTAGGGGGTACTCTTCCTTCTGGTGTAAAGATAATTTCCAATGCCCCAGGGTAGTGAGAGAGACATCTGCCCTGCGTAGGGTACCGTATTTCAGATGGGACGTTAAACTGGTGTCCTGACTCTCTGTGGTAATTAAAAATCCCATGGCACTTCGTGCGAGTAGGGCTGTTAACACCGGTGTCATGGCCAAATTCTTAAGCAGGCCTCACTTCAATCATGGTAATCTAATTATCCCCCTCCTTTCTAATTTGCATAGAAAACTGCTCACTTTTCCACCTAATAGCTGATGATGTGTGGTGAGTGTTCTGGTGCAAAATGGCTGCCGTGTATCACCCAGGTTGCTGCTACACATTGGTGGTGGAAGAGGTTGGCTTTTCCCTCACTGTATAAAGTGCTTTGGGTTCCTTGAAAAGCGCTATATAAGTTGAAATAATTATTAATTGTCAATAAAAGCCTTTGAAACTTATGGAATGCTTGTAATTATACTTCAGCATAACATACTAACTAATGACAAAAAGAACATCAAAGCAGCAAACTTTGTGGATACCAATACTTCTGTGTGATTCTCAACTTTTGACCACGACTGTATTTAGGGCTCCTCTAACAAATGTAGTCATATGCAAAGGTTTAGGCAGCCCTGACAATTTCGAAGATGTTCATCATTTATGATGTTCATAATTTATGACGTAATCATTAGTGTTACTAGCAGAATACAGCTCCAGGAAGAGGCAAGACGAGAGGGTCCCGAGGGGTTGACAAGTTTTAACCCTGTTTTGTTTTCACACAGTTAAAGCATAAAAATAAAAATAATAAAAAACTAAGAAAAACATACATTTATAAGTGAATTCCTCGGCCACCACACTATTAACACCAGCTATTTTCTTTGAATACAATTGTGCCATCACCAGCGTGCTATGAATTCTGGGGAAGGGTAGGTTGCGAAGTGTCCATTTTTGTATCCTTCATTTGCCAGAGAAACGAAGGGCACATTTGGCGTCACATTTGAATGAAGTTCCAAACTCGGGCAGTCTTCGTCACACCACAATGACGAATAAGGCCTTTGAAGGTGTTTCAGTTGAGACAGCCTTCGTAGCACTGCTGCTGTGATGCAATCGGCCTTCAAATGCGGCCTTCAAAGGATACAGCCATCACATTGAGACACAGCTACAGTGAGGAAATGACCAGAGGCACAGTTCTTGTTAAGGCCAGAAGTTGCAGGCCAAGTAAAATATCAGAGGCAAAGGCGAAGGATGGTGAGAACAGTCAAAAAAAGCACACAGACCACCTCTAAAGACCTACAACATCATCGTGCTGCAGATTGTGTCACGGTGCATTGTTCAACAATTCAGCGCACTTTGCACAAGGAGAAGCTGTATGGGAGAGTGATGAGGAAGAAGCCATTTCTGCACACACGCCACAAACAGAGTCATTTGAGTTATGCAAACGCACATTTGGACAAGCCAGCTTCATTTTGGAAAAACGTGCTGTGAACTGATGAAACAAAGATTGAGTTATTTGGTCATAACAAGGGGCATTATGCATGGCGGCAAATGAACACAGCATTCCAAGACAAACACTTGCTACCGACAGTCAAATGTTCCATCATGCTGTGGGCCTGTGTGGCCAGTGCCGGTACTGGGAATCTTGTTAAAGTTGAGGGTCGCATGGATTCCACTCAATATCAGCAGATACTTGAGAATAATGTAGAGGAATCAGTCACAAAGTTGAAGTTACGCTGGGACTGGATATTTTTAACAAGTCAACGACCTAAAACTCTGCTCAAAATCTACTCTGGCATTTATCCAGAGGAACAAGTACAATATTCTGGAATGGCCATCCCAGTCCCCAGACCTGAATATTTGTTCTGTTGCTCTCTCCAGTTAAAAAAAGAAATGTAGAATTTAGACTTAAAATTGCAGAAAATACTTCAGAACTACAGAATGATGGAGTTGCATGAAATAACAGAAAAGCAAAACATTTTTGATAAACAGAATTATAGGGAAATGAAAGCCAGATGGTTTTTGTTGTCAGGTTTGCTGATACAGCCTCTCAGGAGGCAAATATGTGTGCAAATATTAAACAAGTCTGTGTACGGATTTCGATCTGACAGGTAGCATTACCACACATATCATTATGACCTTTCATGCAAGATATTAGACATAACTTTTAAAAAAGGTTACTTAGATGTGCTATCTCCAAATTGTAATAATAGTGAAGTTGGCCTACGTTTTTACATTAACAGTAACAAACATGGGACATTAAAGAATTTACCGTATATACCCGAATATAAGACGACCCTGAATATAAGACGACCCCCCCATTTTCCAGATTTATTTTTGGGGGACAAAAAAGATTTTTGGGGAAAGAAATCTGGTTTTCAACGGGAAAAAAATTTATTTGAAAATTCTAGTGATAATTAATTGAAAAAAAACAAACATTTTAACACCATTCATTAAATGTGCTATAATGTAATATACATGTACTGTAATAAATCAAAAAATGACGCCAATGCCTCATCAGATATTAAGGAAACATGTTAAGCTGAAATACTATATTTTCTGAAAACAATGCTAATGTCAGTATTTTTTCTTTTGGAAAAGTACGTTCCGACACGGAATTTATGTTTATGTTTTGGCCTGTGTGTTGTTATCAACTGCCCATTGTGACAGCACGAACGGATTGCCAGGCATACCTGTAAAAACGCAAACCCAGCGCGCTACAGCCATGGAAGCAGCAAACAAACGAACGAGATCATAGAGATTCTAGACAACCTAAAGAAAACTCTGCATGTTTCTAAACGGTTCCATGACCATAGAGGTAGTAAAACACTGTTCGCTTGTCATGATTGCGCTGATCTTGTTCGTCACATTAGTTTCGATTCTGGGAGTACCCATTTTTTCTCGCTGGCTGTCCGTTTTACATATAGCACATTTAAATATTTGGATTAATTTGTCACAAAATAAAGTGCACTCTGTCAATGAGTTCAGAAATGAATTATATAACTGTTTCGAACGTGTTGGTTTATTTGACCAACTTTTGAAGCGCTTTTCTCAAGATGATCTCTTGATCTCTCCATGGCGGCAATTTATTGTTTATTTAATTTATAACACTGTCATTAATTAGCCTATTGTGTTAGCGCCCTCTGCTGTTTCCCCCTGCTTTCTCCGTTTTCCCCGTGATTTTGTCTATATCGCGAATATAAGACGACCCCCAATTTTTCAGCCTATTTTTAGGACAAAAACCTTGTCTTATATTCGGGTATATACGGTATTTGTTTTAGATGTACTATATCCTGCTATTTCCTATGCAATTCACTAACATAATAAAATGATATGTGGATTAAAAAAAAAACATTAAATACAATTTAACTTTGGTGTCAGACATGAAGTAAACTGTAATAATAACCGACGACTTGGCTCAATATTTATCTGCATAAGAGTATTCGCTCAGTAGCCTGTTTATTTGGAAGAACACATACATTGAGTGCTGCTACAGACAGTGATACAGGAAGCAGGATGACAGAAATTGAGTTGTGGTTTTCTGGGCTTTTCATGTACAATAGTTTTTAGGGTTTATCAAGAATGACGCAGCAAACAAAAATCTTCAATAATAGAGGCCCAAGGAGAATGGCAAGAATCATGCGAGATAGCAAACAGGTGCTGTCCCAAAAATTTTATCTCTACATTTTACCTTCATGTTTCTGGAAACTTCCAGCAGGATAAGGTGCCATGTCCTTAAGCCCAAGAATCGTTCCAGGAACATGAAAAAATGATTTGTTTACTTTGGTAAAACAAAGATTGCATTTAAAGGTACAGTATGTAGTTTTCCAAAACAATAACAAAAGACGTACTTTGCATAAAAAAATCACTATACCTATATTATATATTTTTCTTAGTTGTGTACTTACATTATCCTAAATGTTTCTACCAACTATCAAACCCAGAGAAATTTGTAATATAATTCGAAGACACGGGACGTTTCATTTTGTCTTCCGTCAATGGCGTCATATAACCTTTGACTGCTCTAGTTGCTCTATGTTCCAGGGAACCGCTAAACGTGAAAAGTTGTAATATTTTTAACAATACATTACTTTGTCAGTGAACATTTTTTCTGCCAGAAACGCTGGATTAAAAGGTTGTCATTGATGACGATAACAAAACCCATAATCCCACGCTACTTCCCGACGTCATCAAAGTACATCTTTTGCTATTGTTTTGATTGAGAGACCACTAGCCCCCAAAAACAACATATTGTACGTTTAAGAAGTCCTGAAAATCCCAGGAATTACCATGAAATTTCACAAAATATGTTTTAAATTAGTTGACAAAACTGAAAGTAAAAAAATTGGTAGTTTCTGCTTTAGTTTCTAGGGAGAATTTCACCATCTTTACCTTAGTAGAGTACAGAAAGTAGAGTACAGAAAGTAGAGCAGTGCAATACAATACAAGAAGAGCAATAACAACCAAATAAAATACTATTGTTTCTACCTTTGTTGCCTATTGAACACATATCATAATAACACATCACTATGCATTACTGTATACATCAGAAACACAAGGTTGTACTGTTAAACAAGGTGTGATAGCATACAACAGTTCACATCGAATTGATTAGTTTATACATTTTATTATTTATTTTATTACATAAACTCTCATACTGCTAACCATAGTTATTAACATCTGAACTGTTTAAGTCTGTAGAATTGTTATTGTAAACTGCAGAAAAAGTTCCTCGCGCAAAATTTTGAATGGTTCGTTGAACTTTGCCATACATCCTTGTTGCTTAGTATACATTTAAAGATGTCCGTTTGTTACCATGGATTCGAACCACTACATTGAATGCCAACGTAACATTCTGACATTACAGTACTTCAGGCACCGAAAACACAATGACATCCAGGGACTAACCATCTATGACAGTCTTGCAATACATAAATCATTATCTGCTGTATCTTGATTTAATAGAGACATCTCCTGAGGCCAGAGGGTTGGGTAGATGTGAGGGAGAAAAATAAATTAAATCATTATCATGTTGTAGCTTGTTTTGATAGTTTGGATCACATCTCTACTGTGACAGCTTTATGTAAGCAACATAACATCCAGAACATCACTTTCAGGCCCTTGCCCCCAGAGACGCTGAGGTACTAGATACTCAATTAACCCTCACACTGCATAGTACAGAGCCAGGGAAAGAAGAACCACCCCTCTCCCATTGATTGGTTGATCAGGTGAGAGTGTGGGGAATTGACTGACACTTTCATGACAAAGGAGTCATCTTTTCAATCTGTCTGGGTGAAGCGAATCCTCAGCTCATCCAATTTCCTCCTGAGCTACTAGATAGTGCGGTGATTGCATCTCAGAGAGCCAGGAAGTGGCAGCTTTTCATGACAGCTGGCTTTTTTCTTCTATGTCTCTCATAAAAGGAGCACTAAAGGTTGTGACCAATCTAAAGCTTTTAGGAGATTCGACAGGACAGACAAACTGAATGGGTGGGCCTGTCGTTTGAATGGTTCTTCCCAACATGTAGGAGGTACGGCAGAAGTTTGTTCCACATCACAATGGATACCGATCTGACTAATAACAAAAGTAGCGATTATGTTTGGGACACTGAATGTTTCTGCAGGCGTGAAGAGTTGTTTGTCATTTAGACTTTAGGGATGGGTGATCAACTCATAGCAGGTGCTACAATCTTAATATATATTTTTTTTAATATAATTATCGATATTAAATGTTTTACATTGTGAATGTTTGTCCATATCGCCTAGCCCTACTGAAGACAGACATGAAGACTAGTTACGATAAGCCAGTCAACATAGCATTCAGAGCTACCTGAAAATGTTGCTAGCTCAAATCCCAAAGAAAACATTGTCTAACCATTACTGGTATATTATTTGGTTCTTAATTCTTAGCGCTTTGAGTTTAAGAAAGGCGCGTTAAAAATAAAATGCATTATTATTATTATTGTTATTATTAATAATATATGTCTGCTAACTGACTGAATATAAAGTCCTGCCCATAAGTTTACATTCCCTGGCAGAATTTGGAAAATGTGTACCATTTAAATAAAACATGAGTGATCGAGCAAAACTAATTTATTTTATTTTTAATGGGATTCAAAAAGGCACCACAGAATAGCATAACTATTAAACAAAACATAGCAATAAAGGAAATAATCCGGTCCCTGTTCAAACGTTTGCATAACCTTAGGTTTTAATACTCTGAATTGTCCCCTATAGCATCAATGAACGCTTGCACTAAAGTAACATTTTTGTCTCATCACTCCAAATGACTTAGTTCCAGCAGTCTTTTTAATATTTTTTGGAATGAAGTGTCAAACATGAAATATTTTGTTTTTCAATCAAACTCATGGATGGTATTGTGTCTCCGGGCTCTTTGGATCACTGAAGTCAATCTCAGACACCTGTGATAATTAGTTTGCCAGGTGAGCCCAATTAAAGGAAAACTAATTAAGAAGGATGTTCCACATTATTAAGCAGGCCACAGGTTTCAAGCAATAAGGGAAAGAAAAGGTGCTGCAGCAAAGCGTCAAATAGTGCAATGCCTTGGACAAGGTATGAAAACATTACATATTTCACAAAAACTTAAGCGTGATCATCGTACTGTGAAGAGATTTGTGGCTGATTCAGAGCACAGACTGGTTCTTGCAGATAACTGCATAATGAGGAAGGTAACTGCCAGACAAATTCATTGGATTAAGAGTAGCTGCTAAAATGCCATTACAAAGCAGCAAACAGGTATTTGAAGTTGCTGGTGCCTCTGGAGTCTCGCGAACCTTAAGGTGTAAGAGGCCTACAGAGGCTTGCAGTTGTACATAAACCTACTATTCAGCCACCCCTAATCAATGCTCACAAGCAGAAACGGTTGCAGTGGGCCCTGAAATACATGAAGACTAATTTTCAAACAGTCTTGTTCACTGATGAGTGCTGTGCAACCCTAGATGGTCTAGATGGATGGAGTAGTGGATGGTTGGTGGATGGCCACCATGTCCCAATAAGGCTGTGACGTCAGCAAGGAGGGGGCAGAGTCATGGTTTGGGCCGAATCATGGGGAGAGAGCTGGTAGGTCCGTTTGGGGGGGGGAGCTGGTAGTCCCCTATAGGGTCCCTGAAGGTGTGAAAATGACCTCGGCAAAGTATAAAATTTCTGACTGCCCAATTTCTTCCATGGTTCAAAAAGAATAACCGTGCCTTCCGTAGCAAAATCATCTTCATGCATGACAATGCATCATCTCATGATGCAAAGAATACCTCTGTGTCATTGGCTGCTATATGCATAAAAGGAGAAACTCATGGTGTGACCCCCATCCTCCCCTGACCTCAACCCTATTGAGAACCTTTAAAGCATCCTCAAGCAAAAGATCTATGAGGGTGGGAGGCAGTTCGCATCAAAACAGCAGCTCTGGGAGGCTATTCTGACATCCTGCAAAGAAATTCAAGCAGAAAGTGTGTAAACTCACAAGTTCAGTGGATGCAAGAATTGTGAAGGTGATATCAAAGAAGGGGTCCTATGTTAACATATAACTTGCCCTGTTAAAATGTGTTTGGTTGAAATAGCTTTTGATTTCAGTAAATATGCAAATTCAACAAATTACCATTTTCAGTCCTTTACAACCTATGAAATGTTTTGAAACTTTGTTGTGCATAATAATTTGGAACAGTGCATTTTGAGATTTTATTTTTGAAAAAAATACTGTTTTCATTGGGTCGTTTGTTCAATGAAATTTGACTTATACCCTAACAGTTGGTGACTTAAAAAGTTAAATCAGTGCAAAATATAATTTGCACAATTTGGAATGTGGTGTATATTCTAAGAGGGGTGTTTTATTGCGTTGGCCCAGTAACAGCTTTTTTCTGGCTACTCAACCGTTTTTGTTACCTCTATATTGGTAATCTTAAAACAGCCACACCACTTTTTTGCAGAGAAGCCTGTATTTCAGCTGAAGTCGCTTGTGGGTTTTTTATATAATCATTTTATATTATATATGATTTATCATATTAAAAACCCACAAAAAACATATTTAATCATATTATATAGATATATATTTATCCATCTGACCGTGGCTTGATATCAACAGAAGCCCTACTTTTTTCACTTCTTTCTAACAGTTTGAAGAGTACTGATTGGCATTTTCAAATATTTGGATGTTTTTTCTTCCTTTTTTCTCCCCTCCCAATTAGTCTTGTCAAATTCCCACTGACCCTAACTTGTCAGTACATCCACAACTCCTTGGACAGATGTGGGATGGTGAAGGGCGCTCATATGGTTCATCCAACCACATGGCTGAGCCGGCTGATTCTTTTCACACTGCTCATCCAACACGGAAGCCTTTAGTCAGCTTATGCATGGGATGATTACACTCACTAACTATACTTCCGTGGTTGAATTTACAGGCACCCGATCTATACACAAGAAGTCGCTGGAGATCAAAGTAGATAATCCATGTTCTGTAGAAGCCATAGCCAGACTTGAAACACTGACGATCATGACGTAGACTATACTGCAATGCAGCGACTTAGCCCAGTACGCCACGCAGTCCTCCCAGATATCCTTTGCTTATCATGTAGGGTGTCTATATATAAAGAATCTAATGACTAAATGCAACACATTTGAGTCTGATTATAATTGGAGACAGGAATACTAGAAAGTGAGAAGTCCGGTACTGACCATGGTGTGGCGCTCACGCTCCATGGGATGCAACAGTGTGTATTCCATTAGGACAATCATTCAAAGGTACGTAAACCTTCTGATCAGGGCCACTTGGGTGATTTCAGTCATCATTTCAAAACAGTACACACAATTAGGTGACAATAAATGGCCTGGTATGCTTCCCTCATGTGCGTTTGTGCCGCTGTGTGTTAAAGGTACTTGGGAGTGACAATGCACATTCTGCTCTGAGATGGCTGGAGTAGAAGTTTTCCAGATTTCAAAAAGAAAACAAAATGGTGGTGGTCGGTTTAAACCGAGTTGAATTAAGCATAGCTGTATCCCGAGCCTGGGAGAGCTCATGTAAAATCTCTTTCATCCTCCATTAGCTAATTAGCATTTAAAGCTGTTGAATAAGGCCAGCGTTGCCTCTCCTTCCTCCCTAAACCAGACTAATTGTTTCCATACAGCGTGCTAATCAAAAGGGCATGAAGCATCAGGTCATACAGGAGCAGAAACTCATTCACACAGTATCTCAGACAGTCCTAATACTCACACAGGATCTCAGACAGTCCTAATACTCACACAGGATCTCAGACAGTCCTAATACTCACACAGTATCTCAGGCAGTCCTAATACTCACAGTATCTCAGACAGTCCTAATACTCACACAGGATCTCAGACAGTCCTAATACTCACACAGGATCTCAAGCAGTCCTAATACTCACACAGGATCTCAGGCAGTCCTAATACTCTCACAGGATCTCAGGCAGTCCTAATACTCACACAGGATCTCAGGCAGTCCTTATACTCACACAGTATCTCAGACAGTCCTAATACTCACACAGGATCTCAGACAGTCCTAATACTCTCACAGGATCTCAGACAGTCCTAATACACACAGTATCTCAGGCAGTCCTAATACTCACACAGGATCTCAGGCAGTCCTAATACACACACAGTATCTCAGGCAGTCCTTATACTCACACAGGATCTCAGGCAGTCCTAATACTC
>JACXGM010022797.1:0-16523 GCA_016801145.1 Umbra pygmaea | reverse complement strand
CAGTAGTGTCAGTCACTGGGGAATCATCACCACACCAGATTGATCAGTAGTGTCAGTCAATGTGGAATCAACAGTGGGGAATCATCACTAAACCAGATTGATCAGTAGTGTCAGTCACTGGGGAATCAACACTGGGGAATCATCACCACACCAGATTGATCACTAGTGTCAGTCACTGGGGAATCAACACTGGGGAATCATCACCACACCAGATTGATCAGTAGTTTCAGTCACTGGGGAATCATCACCACACCAGATTGATCAGTAGTGTCAGTCAACCAAGCAGGGAAGGGGGTGTGTCGACTGACTCTCTGGATATAAAAATAGAGCATTGAATGCGCTCTGCTTAGCTGTTCTCTTTATGCTGCATGAATTTGAGAGAAATTATATGCAAAGCTCTATCAGTTTTGCTTTTATATGTTGACGCTGACCTTCCACTGAAATTTGACCGAATGTATCGTATCAAATATAAGCCAAAACTTGTTATGTTAATTCAACAACAAAATAAAAGGCAAATAATAGTAAAATCAGCAAATTTAGGATTTTCCGCATTAGTTTGTGTGATGACGCCTTCTTTCATTGATTCGTTTGAAACAATAGGCAGGCAGGCTGCAGCTGTGGCTCCCTGCAACTTGCTGCTCTCCAGCAGTCACACCCCTCTTTGGCCTGCGAATGACCGAATGTTTCGGTAAAGCAGTGCTCCACACCTCCTCTCCTAACCCGATAAGTGCAGTATTAACTTTGACCCAACAATCATACCCCCCTTGTTCTATAGACTACGCTATGCAACCTGTCCCTGAACATATATATCTTCACAGTGCGGTGGTCGATATCAAATGTCACAGCTATGTTGATGCACATTCAATCTTTAAATCGCATGCGACTTGCACACTATAAATCTAACTACACAAGATATCTAACTTGTTGCAAAATGTATACATGTACTGTATTCCTAACCAGGGAAAACATTTCAGAATGGCTTAGTAGTTACAGGGTTAACAAACAGTTTTCAGTTAAGCATCAGACTACTAAGTACCTGGCTAACATCCATCCACTAAAGTTACCTACCTAACGTAAACAATGCTGGATGAGCTTTTAAGTTGGCTTTTTCATCAATCCAGACAGCGGCTGGATAACTAACTTAGCCACATAGGGTTGGTTAGACCACACACATACATGGTAGCTTGGGAACAACATAAACAAAAATTAATTATTTACCGTATGGTTGACACCCCACATTAAAACGCTGAGTATAGGTTCGCTTGCACGGAATAATTTCACTTTTTGTCCTATAAAATGTTTCTTTTTAGTCTTCGTTTTGCTAGCGCTCACCGGCGCAACGCTGGTACAGTTGGATGACATGTCTGGCTGGGATTGAACACTAGACTGTTATCAAGCAGGGTAGCTGCTATTATCACTCCAGACAACGAAAATAGCAATAAGAGCGTTATATTTATAAGTGCATTGTCGTGTCCGTTGTCCGATTAGCTTTGTCCATGAATCAAATGTGATTCTGTAGTAAATTTAACGGGATTGCATTCTGCGCCGTCACCACCCTTCCTCCTGAGCAGGCCACGGTTCAGTCCGCAGCCGCGCACAGACCAGCTGGCATAGATGGTTAGCCGGCCATCTAGCTACAGGCGAGGTTGCCTTCAGCTAAGCCGCAGTCTTCGTTGAGGAGCAATAAACGCTTCGTGGACTATATCCTTTCAAGAGTCGTCTCGTATTCTAACCAAAACGATTTCAGGCGCTTTATTTGGAGGTTAGTAATCCCATTATGATGCGCCTGAGATTGTTGTCACCAGCTTAGTTTGGGGTCTCCTCAAGATGGCGTCTAGAGACTCGTCGTAACGTAGTGCTCCACCTAGCGTCAGATGGCAAAACCGCATGTGTCTGAAGATGGTTGGTACATTGAAAGTGCGAGGCAAGTTTGTGTATCTCAATGTTAAAGTAAATACTGTCTGCTTATGGTGCATAAAAGGCATACCTTTAATGTATATATCCATGTATATCACAAACGTTCAACTTTGTTTTATTTAAGGGACCAATTGTTGTTGTTTTGAAACTAATTTCACGAACTCTGTACGTATGTAGGATATTTATTATTATTAAACATATAGACTAATAGACTGGATTTCCCCAAAAGTTATTCCGCTATCAAGTGTTTTATTTAAATTTGTTATGCAGTGTATTTATGAAAGGGAATGTCACACACTATAAAAGCAAGTCGAATTGTCAATATGACATTCCAAAGGTGAGATACGAATGTAAACTGAGTGGGAATCCAGAATGCGGATTGGCTGATAACCGTGGTATATAACACAGTATACCATGGTAATGACCACATGTTTTACTGCTCTAATGTTTATAACTTTTTTTCTACAAAAAGTAATTGGGGGTGGAGTATTGACCATATACAAAACCTCATACAGTTTTTTTGTTTTATGATAGTTATATATCAGTGTCAACACACACTGTAAAAGTTGTGTGTATATAGAAACTTGGAAGTGATGTGCTTTGGAAGCAATATGATTTTCGATGGCTTTACGTTTATCACTGAAACGATTCTGAAGGCAAAAGCACTACTCTCACAAAAGTTGAAACATCAATATATGTATTGGATACGAAAAATAAGATTCAGTGGAGATGGACAGGAAAAAACTGTAATAAAAACATGACATCTCAAGTTTGACAGTTACAGCATATTTGTTTTCTTGAGAAAAAAATTTGTTTTCTTTTATAGAGGTGACCAGGGGTTGCCCATGGTTTTAGAGGACCCCAGTTTAAAATACTCCACTGTACGTAGTTTATACTATATTAAATAACCACATATAAAGATTCCCCATCCACAAAGTTTAAATCAATTGGAAACATGAAATGGTAAGTTTAAGCCTGGCGTCAGATTCTAATTCAATTTTAGTGCACAAATTGTAGAAATAGGCGGGGTTTATGACCGCTCATGGGGGCATTGTCTACGGGGGCGTGGCCTTCAGTCTAGAGATGTTGTCAAATATAAAATGTTTTCATTGACTTCTTCATGAATAAATGTGATCATGGGCAGAAAGGGGGATGTTTAGCGATTATTTTCACTGACAGCGTTTTTAGGCTATAAAATCTTGCAAAAACGAAGCCAGCAAATGAAAATAATATCACGTGACAGTAGTGGGGCGGTCCATTGACTGTGGAAAAAAGCCATTTTCTGGCGCTGCTGCAAAACCTAGCTAACCAACTCAAAATAATATACCTGATTTCACGTCGGGAGGTACGGGTGGTTTTCATGTCAAAGCAGGTAGGTAACAAAGTCATCAATTATTTTAATTCGCACAATATTATACTGAGGTTCATCAACACAAAAATTGTGTGCTCGGTGTTATTGGATTCTCTCTTGTCTTGTTCTTTTCTCATATCCAATCATGTCTCTGAATTTAAGATGGCTGCTTTGTTTTCCACTATCCTTATTTTAATTGTATTTCGCTCATATCTTTATACCGTTTTGTTGTAATTTAATGTATAATTGTATCACAGAATTTGTGGGTATTCTCTGAGTCGGGGTACGCGCCTCACTGTGCACAGGAGGCCCCACTGGGGCAAAATGGGCTGTTGGCAGTCTGGTCTAGACTACAGCATTTCCAAATGTATTTTGTTATTGGTGGCATAGTACGATTTCAGGATAAGAATGAATGATTGAAAAAAAAATGGTTAAATTCATATACATGTATACTAGATATGATTTATAGTAGCTGTAGGACACTGGTACATCAGCATAACCGCTTTTAACAAAAAACAAGTTATCCGTATTATCTTTACAAGGACTTTACTAGTGGTATAGGCTAACTAGTCAAATGTCAGAGGGGACCTCATCAATAAAAACGCTTCAGTGTCATTCATTTCAGTGGTTAGGATATCCCAAAATGTGGCCTGTATTTCACTAGCCAAAATGTAGCCACCCAACGAATAATAATAAGTATGTTTTTGTCTGAGGTTATGTTTATTCCTTTTGCAGATCCTTCCAGATGGATAAAATGCAACCCAGTCGAATAAAAATAACAGAGCTGAATCCAAACTTGATATGCCCACTTTGTGTGGGTTACTTTATTGATGCCACCACGATCGTGGAGTGCTTGCATTCATGTAAGACTTTTAAAGCGACTGAATTATTCTAAATAGATGTTAACCACTAATAACTTTGTATTAATTTAATTTGGAGAACTGATGTAGATTTAGGTCTACAGATTTGTTTGGTTAAATGAAGTTGAATAACAGTTACCTTTATTAACCATCAATCCTTTCCCTCCAGTCTGCAAGACGTGTATTGTTGCCTTTCTAGAAACCAACAAGTTCTGCCCCAGATGTGATGTCCAAGTACACAAGACTTGTCCACAGCTCAGTATTCGGTTAGTCATTGTGTGTGTGTGTGTGTGTGTGTGTTTTTGTGTTTGTGGGTGAATGTATGCATGTGTGAGCTTGTATGTTATTATACAGATTTGGTGCAATCCACATAGTTCCTATGTATAAGAGTATCTTTAAATTGTACATTTTATTTCTCAGGTCAGACAAAACATTACAGGACATTGTATACAAGCTTGTGCCTGGATTATTCAAAGGTAAGACCACATGTATTGAGGAAGTAGGGATGTGTCCTATGTAGATACACATTGCAGTATTTCACAAGGAGGTTATTTGGTACAAATACATGTAAAAAGAGTTCTTGACTTTGTCCATTAAGTGTAAAACGTTTTTAGGAAGACAACTATGTCTGTGTCTTTCTCTTGTAATGACCCTTATTGTTTTGGTTTTATCAGATGAGATGAAACGAAGAAGGGACTTCTATGCCAACCAAGAAAACCAACACTTGGAACCAGGAGAAGTAGTGGAAGAACCAACTATCATTGCAGAAGATGAAATCATCAGTCTCTCTATTCAGTTTCATGAGAAAAATAAGTATGTGTTAAGTGTGGGATCTCTGAAAGCTTTTTCTTGCAACCTATTGCAAACAGTGTTCGTTGTGTCCCCTTATATTTAACAGAGCCAATTCTGTGAAACATAAATCTGTAGCTTTACTTGCCAATATGAAACCAACTTAAGTTTTAAACTTTTTAAAGCTGTTCAAAACAAAGTTATGCTCATCTCAAGCCTTACCATGTTTTGGTATTTATTTGCCTGTAGAAGTGACACACAACCCGGTGATACAGAAGAAGATAAGGTGAGTGACCATGAAATGCTAACCGACTATACATGCTAACATTTGTAATGTACTATTTCTAAATGTATCATTATATCTTGCCCTTTTCCTGTAGTTCTACATATATTCAAACCACACTTTCTCCATTCCTACTTTTTAGACAAACAGCAAGCGCTTCCTGCAATGCCCAGCAGCCATGACAGTCATGCACTTAGCCAAGTTCTTGCGTAGCAAAATGGACATTCCAAGCACCTACCGGGTAATACAAACAGGCTGCACAATACTACCTAACACCATCTTCACCCAGTAGACTGTAGTGTCCACCAAACTACAACCAACTGCATATAGATCACTGATATTACTCCTGGTTCTATTGATCTGTAATGTTGTTGTTTTTTACATCAACAGATTGAAGTTCTGTATGCCGATGAACCATTGAAGGACTACTACGCGCTGATGGATATTGCCTACATGTACTCATGGAGACGTGTAAGTTCGAAAGTAGACACGCAGGCTACAGTGTCAACAACACTGACCATGTTTCACCCAAAATTGCACCAAGCAGTTTGGTTCTGTAATTCTGTGTGAAACTCACAGGCTGGTGTCAGGTCTCATAGAGTTTTCAATGTTCACTGGTTTGTGTAATTCTAAAGGTTTTGTTGGTACTGATCTGGGACCATGAGTTTTTACATTCATGGTCCTCATTGTTCTTTTTACATTGATGTGCGTGTTGCATGTATTGTCAAAGTCATCAAAGTGTTACTAGTCAAACAGAAGTCACGTTTTATATATAGAAGACTGAAATAAAATGGAAGAATCCAGATATAAACACAAAGGTTGTTTAGAGCCAACAGGTTTGCTGTTACGTAATAATCTAAACAGGGTTTGGAAGATGAAGGCCAAGAGCACAGGTAGGCTACCTCCTTGCTTGGAGGTCCCTCTGTGGTCACGTGCTGATGACAACTCTGAAAGTGACTTCCCCCAGAATGGCTAGGGGTTTAGTAAACACTTAATTTCGGGACGTACTTCTGATTTGACTGGTACAAATGATGGTCCACTGTTCATTTATGGCATAAGAATGGATTACTAATTTTCAAATCCCTCCTATCTTTTAAGATTAATTTACCATCATTAACAATTTAACATTTTATTTTCAACATTTTGTTTTGTGTCAAACACATTTCATATCACTGGGCATGCCTATTCATTTCTTTGTGTGAAATTGTACATTTTCAAAATTAACCTAGTGCATTATGGGTGTCTACTTCCTCAGCCACTTGTTCGTGGCAGCTGCATCATTACACACTCGCTTGAAGTGGGTATCGGTGGGTCCGTACACTATTGATCATTTTCGCTCCCTGAGCTTTGGGACACTTGTGAAAATTGCGGAGGTGCACGTGAACGTGCAAATTGAGGGTGTAGTGGAGGGTTTGAGCCTTTGTCAGTCTCCTCTAGCTGTCTCTCCCTGCCCACACCTAATGTCATACTCTCCTGTTGATAAGAGAACCAAACAAACATTAGTTTGCCTTACTTAGAAATATAATTTGGTCCAAACAGACCTATGGACAAATATACACAGAACTGATATCGTAGACTAGGTCAAGCTAGAGCACAGTTGTCTAACTGATTCCATTGAGGACTGTCTGCAGGTTTTTGTATTTACCGTGTAATTGATTGATTTGGTCAATAATTGGTTAGGACTACACCTGGGTGTCTAGGTCTTAATTGAGCACCAATTGAAAGAAAAAAACAGCATACACCAGGCCAGGGATAATCAAATCCTACCCTATGATGGCTGGAGCTACCTCATTAATTGCATCCACCTGGTGTACAAGGTCTAAATAAGTCCCAGTTAGAGGGTTGCAATGACAAAATGGAATGGAAATGGCTCCAAGGGCCAGATTTGAGTATGAGGGCACTAGGCCCTCCATTGAATTGGTTTGACAGCTGTAGTCTAGTGTCCCAATCTGTGTGCCTATCTCTTTGTAGAATGGACCCCTCCCCCTGCAGTATTGGGTCAAGCCTACTTGGAAACGTCGAAGGCTGTCCCAGGGTGCTACCCAGGCCCACTCTGATGGCGTCAACACCAGCCCAACCTCCGAGAGCGACTCTCACAGCGACAAGGCCTTAAGCCCAGCCGGTCAGGCTGCAAGAACCGCCGTCCTACCCAACCCAGCCCTTCGTGGCCAACCCTCTACCCTCCAGAGCCCCAGCGGTACCTCAGGACCTAACGGCACTCAACGTCTCCCCCTGGCCTCCAAGTCCGGGAGCAACGGCCGCAAGGTGAATGTCAACGGTAAAAGCAATGGAGCTGCAGCTGAGACGAGGGGTGGGGACAAAGGGGCATTACCACCCCCAACTTAAACCTGACACAGCCCAGAAACATGGAGATTGGATCAGAATTGCCCCAAATCGTCAAGAGTAGCCCCTCAATGGACAAATGGAACGGATGAGGGGAAATGTCTGCCAAGAGAGGACTGAAGGATAAGGCAATTTTGATCAGCAAAAAGACTGTCAAGTGCAGCCCAGTAGACATTTCATTTCAATGTTTCGTGTGAGTGTGATTGTGTGTTAGAGTAAAACCATACATACAAAATGTACAGTATGTAGCCGATGTGAGCGTATATGCACACATGGTCATGTATATAGAGTATCTTTTATACAGGATATTGTCATTGTTTTTTTTAACGGTTATATGCAGTTGATTCTCTGATTCCTTCCCCCAAATCTTGTTAATAATTTGGCTACTTGACAAAATATGGAAGGGCATTGCAGTGCAAGTTTTAGGATATATTTGATGGAAATATGAAGTCTATCAGTTGTCTGCCCTGTTCGTCATGTTGTAAAATAACTGGGATCGTTAGCTGCCTTACTGTTAACTGGTATAAATGGTTCAAGCACCACCATCCACCGAGGATAATAATGTTTAAACATTGGATGCACTTTCTTCGTGTGACATTCAGATCACAGTATGAGTAGTGAACAACCCTGTGCTTTGCCAATAGAAAAAGCCATTTATATTTATCAAGCCTCAAGCAGCACTACATTTTGTCTGAAAAAATGTTGCTTACTGTATGTTTGTTAACATTTGAGATTACATACCGGTACCGGCTCTGCTCAGCTGAGAAAGGAGTTCAAAAGGGAATTGTGTATCTGACTATGTAACACTTCATGTTGTATTTTCATAGACATTTGACCATTCCCACAAGTTTGACCATTCAATGATATTATTCTAAAATATCAGCCATATGTGCATGTTTAGGTCATTAAAATGTTTACTTACTTGATTGAGTTGTGTCCAATTTTGATGGGTTTTATTTATTTTATAACAACTGAAACTCCCCAGCAGATCTTTCAAGCATTTTATGACTTTGTCTAATTTAGGATTATTTCAACTGTCTTGATTTTGGGTTTAGACCCAGGGACAAACAGGTGCTCTCCATTTTAATTAAATCAAGCTAAAACTATACATTAATTATAACAAATCAAAATACATTTGGTTATTTTGATGTCTAAAAGGATGAAAAAAATCTATGTAGGTTATAATTGAAAATGTTTATAATCTCAAAGCAAGCTTGAGATTTAGCACTATTAATGCAAAGCAGCATTGCATTATTTAAGCAGTGCATTGCTCACAGGTATGCTATACATTTCAGAATTAGGTGTCTAGGAATGCAATAACTATTGTAAATATAGATTCCGTGTAACATTTCCCTTGGCTCTTTTGTATTTTTTTATTTAACCTTTTAACACGGTGGGCACATTTTGAGAACATTTTCTCATTTGAGATGGTGACCTGGCCAAGATAAAAGCATATAGGGTACAGACAACAAGGAGATACACATAATTACAAGACAAGCAGTGCACAATAAATAGTGAATAAATAATAGTGTGCAGGTCTTCAGATCAGACAAGTAGGCATTTGTACAAGTAGTGCAACAAATGTCAGTATATGGAGGTAGATGATTGGTAAATACAGTTGCGGTGCTTTACCATACAGAGAGTTAGAAAAGATGAAGAGTAGGGGCCTGAGGTAGAGGGGTGAATGACCTTATGTTTGGATCTCAGCCTTAGAGTTGTTAACAAATACTTGATAATAAAATTCTGTCCACAACAAAACGTCATTGAGCATGATTCAAATCCTAAATACAGTTTCTAGCATTTACAGAAACACCAGCTCATAACAAATACAGCAAATTCCATGGTATCAAAATAATGCTTAGACCGATGAAATATTAAATATGCTGGCCACTTCCTCTTTGGCACTCATCCATTTTTACATTTGAGTAATTTAGCAGACACTCTAATCCAGAGTAAGTACAGGGACATTCCCCCAAAGTGCCTTGCCCAAGGACAACATTTGGCACAGACAGGAATCGAGCATGCAACCTCCGGAATAAAAGTCTGTCACCCTAACAACTGAGCCATCTGCACATCATAATTTGCCTACCAATGGCTCCTCGGTGGTTCGACCAGCAGTTCAGAGGCTAGAAGTCCTTACAGGCAGTCCTTACACATCTTCTGGAAACACTTAAACCTTCATCAATGAGTGTTTAAATTAGTTAAATTCCACCACTTCTGTTGGGTTTAAAAATGTTTTATGTTTATTTGTATGATCCTTTTCTAGTATTGTTTTTTTTGCCCATTCATTGTTTCAAATACAGAATGTTCTTACTACTACATTGTGTACTACATTGTTTCTCTTAAATGTATGTGCTCACTGAAAGTTGATCTGGATAAGAGTGTCTGCTAAATGATGCAAAATGTGTAAATGTAAAGGGTGAGGGACTAATAGCCTGTGGTTGTTTTTCAGGGTTTGGGCTAGGCTCCTTAGTACCAGTGAAGTGTCATCTTAATTCTACAAGGATACAAAGACATTTTACACAATTGGGTGCTTCCAACATTGAGGCTACAATTTGGGGAAGGCCCTTTTCTGTTCCAGCATGACTGTGTCCCTCTGCACAAAGAAGGGTCCATAAAGCAGGCATGCAAACAGATCAGGAGTTAAAAAAAAGGTGAGAAGGATACAGTGAACCCCATGATAAAAATGAAGTAAATTTTAAAGTTAAATGCATCAATCTGGTGCACTTTGAGGGCCAAAAATTAAGAGGCTAGATCAATGTAGAATCTGTGCTCTTGTAAACAATGTCATGTTCATTTAACCATAGACATTTTTTGTATACGATACTTCATAAAAAACAATTAAAGAGACGGGATTAACTACTTTATTTTCTATAAGTCAAAAGAATCACTTACTAAACCTAACAACACACATCCAATGGAAATCAGTGGTCACATCCAATGGAAATCGACACTCAGTGTTGCAGACTTTGAAAAAAAACTCTCCCAACTTTGCCTCTGATTGGCTGTGATGTTTAGGCATTAGGAGTGACGACTGGTTCCAGAGCCAGTTGTAAAGTTGTGAAGCACGGGTAAACAGCTGTGTTGGCCACGGCCACGACCCCCCCAATATTTTCTCATCAGATCTGCACGAATCACATAGGTGACCTATTTCGGTTTCTAAAAGGTGAGTTTCACCTAAAGGTGAAGAGTTTGCATGCCTGATTAAGACATGGTTTGACAAGTTTGGTGTAGAGCAGTGGTCCTCAAACCCTTCCATGGAGGGCCTAGTGTATGCTGGTTTTTGGTCTTTCCCTTCAATTAGAGCATAATTATGACCTAGACTGCAAGGTGAGGGGAGAAACTAACCAATTAGTGAGCTACTCCATCAGGCTTGTATAGGGTAAAAGTGAAAACCAGCATATACTAGGCCCTCCATGGAAGGTTTTGAGGACCACTGGTGTAGAGGAACAAGATTAGTGTGGAGAAATCTGAGTGGCCTGCACAGATCCCTGACCTCAACACCATTTAACACCTTTGAGAAGAATTGGAACAGCAATTGTGACCCAGGCCTTCTTGTTTAACGTCAATACTTGACTTCACAAATGCACTTCTGGCTGAATGGGCACAAATTCCCACAGACTACAAAATCTTGTAGATAGCCTACCCAGAAGAGTGGTGGCTGTAAGCAAATTTGGGCCAACTCCATATTAATTCCTGTGATTTTGTAATGGGGATGTCCAACAAGCTCATAGTGGTGTGATGGCAGTGTCCACATACTTTTGGCTAAAGTGTATTGCGTCACAAATTGCTTATAACGGGATTAATCCTTCACAGAGCTATACTTTTGTGCAAATTTTGGATGAATGACAATGGGACATTAGTTCAAAGTTAGTTTTAATCCCTGATATTACAAGAACTCTAAGCAAGTCACACAATTGTTCATATCAGCATTTCATCAAGTCACTGTCAATTGCACATTTACCATCAGAACCATTGATTCTGTTCCTCCCAAACCAAAACAGGAACCACACCACAAAGGCCAAACACATTCTAAAAGTCTCAGACCTTCAGCTCATATTCTATCAATCTGTGTTTGCTGCGAGCAGGGCAGACTGGATGAATTCCTGCTTGTGTGTACCATCGCAGTATGGTGGGTTAGCAGTGTACTTGCAGCCACACAGCAAGGCTTTGGAGTCCTTCTCAAGTACAAAGCGCAAAGGCAACAAGCCCTGGGCTTTATTCTTGTGGGATCCATCACAGAAAGGCTGTAAATGAATAGAAAGATAGCATTAAAAAGTATTCATACTCATTTGAAATGTTGGGTAAAGTTACTTTTCTAGTTACTTTTTAGTTACTTGCTGAGTTTACAAGTTTTGGGAAGTCCCTAATTAAGACAAAACAGGTAAATGGGGTTCATATCTTAACAGTGACCTATAAAACAAATAGAATAAAGTAAAGAAAAGATCAATCATGGTCACCAGTAAGATATGAACTCCATTTACCTGATCATTGTCTTATTTAGGGACTTCCCAAAACTTGTGAACTCAGCAAGTAACTTACAAGTAACTAGAAAAGTAACTTTACCCAACACTGCCCAATTCTGCGAAATGTGTATGCCAGTAACCAATTTATTTCGGTTGAAGCACAAATAGGAATCAACCTAGAGACAGAGTTCAATGAACATGGTTAACTGACAATATAAGCACATGGCGGCCAACATACCTGTTTTTTGCTGTGTCCACAAGTGCACCATGAATAACGCTTTCCCCCGAATAGCTCGACCTTGAAAGGCTTTTTGGCTGCGATGACAGGATCAGTGGGTAGTGTGGATAGCTGGAGCTGCGGCAGGGTAACGTTCAAATTTTGGTTAATAACTTTATGTCGGATATCCCACATAACATACGGCTAAAGAAAATACAATTGGTATACAAAAACACTTCCTCTCAAACGCTCACACAAAAATTGCAAAAATATTGGTAAATAATAACCTTGTGTAGTTGGTCAAATTATGTTGACGAAATGTCAAAGATACCCCTAATAAACGTACTTGCAGGCTATGAGATGTTGAACAACCATCCGTTTTGCTTACCTTTGGAGCGGAAGTAGTCGGTATTTTCCAAAGGTGTATCATGGATGCAAACCCAACTTTGAGCCCTGTGCCTGAAAATATATTCATCTTCACTACGTCTCGGTTGATTTCTGCAGTGTTCTGTCAAGTTCAGCTGCCGCTGATATATTAATTACTTTGCATGCGGGTGTTATTTTATTAACAACTACATCACGGCCTCATAGTATACTAATTTATCACATTAGTGATATTGGAAAAAGGACAACAGCTAAAACCAACGACAAGTTCGGATTTAGATTTGGTGCTGCAGTTGAATTTTCATAGGGGTCGCTTCCGGAAATAGTCACGTGGGGAACATAATTCCCCCAGATTTTGGAAGCATTTCGCGCAACAGCGAGGAATATGTGTATACATGTATATGTGAATTACCGCTAGCCAGACTAATACAAAATCGTAGCTCCAAATAAAAAACATTAAATGAACTCGATGGCATGTTACACAAAATAAATACATTTTCACAACGTCACTGTCATTGCATAAAATTTTATATGATGCTATTTAATTGTGTTCTGGCTTCTATTGTGAATGCTCTGAAATCAAATATCCTGTGGGATGATGCAACGTACGTAGTTTGGTCAATTAGACGTATATATACACGTCAGTCACTGTTTCTCATCATGAAATTCAGTATATCCTATTAGCTGAAATGTTAAAAAACAACGACACAATATGTTTCAAAACAGTAGTCTATTTATTACACTGCCTACAGTATTTTTATGGACATTGACAAGACATATCAGTACACATATAGTGCAGCCATAAGATGTATAAACGAACTAAGCGCAATTTTACAATTGTTTTCATTGAAACACTTTCTTCACTGAGGTGACTAGATGCTGGAAGATGACCTTGAAATGTGTGCCATCACAGTATGGTGCATTTTTGGTTTGCTTACAGCCACACAGCATAACGGTGCAGTCCTTCTCAGGGTTGAAGTGTACTGGAGAGATGCTGGGTGCTTTAGTCCTGTGACTACCGTCACAAAAGGGCTTATATTGAAAAAGAGAGAGAAGGACAATGTTAGAGCTAATGCTACAATTACTTAATTAGTGTTATACAGTGCAGTATTTGTACTGACAAGTTTTTTTATATCTGTACTGCAGCATATTAGATTTGAAAAAAATGTCTACGGTTAAAATGCAACATGTCAGCTTTAATTTGAGGGCATTAACATTCCATCAATCACATTTATTTTATACAGGCTTTGCTGAAAGTATTGTTACTCTTGCATTTTATTAAAATAATACATAATTTGCAATGTGTTGAAATTAAAATATATCTTTACATCCATAGATGCATTTAAATTTATTTTGCAGTGGAACAAAACAAAAAACCTGTGAAAAGAACTGAATTCTTTCGTATTCTATTAAGACATTCTAAAATGGCCTGGATAAGATTATTGATACCCTTTAGAATTGAAATAATTGTTTTGTCAAGCAGACCATTCCTTTAAATTAGATTCACGGGTGTCTAAACATCACAATCACTCATTCAGCTAGTTTAAGGTGAAGAAAAGTACTCAGCAGCTGATGAGCTATGAAAATGTTTTGGCAGATACAAAAATTGTCAGGAGGCTGTAGTGGTTGAGTTTAGCTGGTTAGATTTAGTCCGTAAGCTACTGGTGATTGATTTTCCAGAACAATAGGTGGCGACATGTGCACAGCTGGTTGCGGTTTGCCATAAATTTACTTGATCATGGAAAAAACTCACAGCTGAGTACATTCTGAACATGGAAAATGGCTCACATACATACGTGTGTGTGTGTGTGTAAGTGTGTATGTGAGTAAGTGTGTATACAGTGCCTTGCGAAAGTATTCACCCCCTTTAACTTTTCGACCTTTTGCCACATTTTAGGCTTCAAACATAAAGATATAAAACTGTAATTTTTGTGAAGAATCAACAACAAGTGGGACACAATCATGAAGTGTAATGAAATTTATTGGATATTTCAAACTTTTTTAACAAATAAAAAACTGAAAAATTGGCCGGGCGAAATTATTTAGCCCCCTTAAGTTAATACTTTGTAGTGCCACCTTTTGCTGCGATTACAGCTGTAAGTCGCTTGGGGTATGTCTATCAGTTTTGCACATCGAGAGACTAAAATTTTTGCCCATTCCTCCTTGCAAAACAGCTCGAGCTCAGTGAGGTTGGATGGAGAGCATTTGTGAACAGCAGTTTTCAGTTCTTTCCACAGATTCTTGATTGGATTCAGGTTTTCTTCCAGAATTGTCCTGTATTTGGCTCCATCCATCTTCCCATCAATTTTAGCCATCTTCCCTGTCCCTGCTGAAGAAAAGCAGGCCCAAACCATGATGCTGCCACCAAAATGTTTGACAGTGGGGATGGTGTGTTCAGGGTGATGAGCTGTGTTGCTTTTACGCCAAACATAATGTTTTGCATTGTTGCCAAAACGTTCAATTTTGGTTTAATCTGACCAGAGCACCTTCCACTTGTTTGGTGTGTCTCCCAGGTGGCTTGTGGCAAACTTTAAACAACACTTTTTATGAATATCTTTCAGAAATGGCTTTCTTCTTGCCACTCTTCCATAAAGAACAGATTTGTGCAGTATTCGACTGATTGTTGTCCTGTGGACAGACTCGTCCACCTCAGTTGTAGATCTCTGCAGTTCATCCAGAGTGATAATGGGCCTCTTGGCTGCATCTCTGATCAGTCTTCTCCTTGTATGAGCTGAAAGTTTAGAGGGACGGCCGGGTCTTGGTAGATTTGCAGTGGTCTGATACTCCTTCCATTTCAATATTATCACTTGCACAGTGCTCCTTGGGATGTTTAAAGCTTGGGAAATCTTTCTGTATCCAAATCCGGCTTTAAACTTCTCCAAAACAGTATCTCGGACCTGCCTGGTGTGTTCCTTGTTCTTCATGATGCTCTTTGTGCTTTCAACGGACCTCTGAGACTATCACAGAGCAGGTGCATTTATACGGAGACTTGATTACACACAGGTGGATTCTATTTATCATCATTAGTCATTTAGGTCAACATTGGATCATTCAGAGATTCTCACTGAACTTCTGGAGAGAGTTTGCTGCACTGAAAGTAAAGGGGTTGAATCATTTTGCTCGCCCAATTTGTCACTTTTTTATTTGTTAAAAAAGTTTGAAATATCCAATAAATTTTGTTCCACTTCATGATTGTGTCCCACTTGTTGTTCATTCTTCACAAAAATTACAGTTTTCTATCATTGTGTTTGAAGCCTGAAATGTGGCAAAAGGTCGAAGTGTTCTAGGGGGCCGAATACTTTCGCAAGGCACTGTATAAATATAAGTATATGTGTGTGTATGTCATATATATATGTGTGTGTGTGTGTGTATATATATATATATATATATATATATATATATGTGCCTTGCGAAAGTATATACTGGTCCTTCTTAAAAAATTAGCATATTGTGATAAAGTTCATTATTTTCCATAATGTAATGATAAAAATTAAACTTTCATATATTTTAGATTCATTACACACCAACTGAAATATTTCAGGTCATTTATTGTTTTAATACTGATGATTTTGGCATACTGCTTATGAAAACCCAAAATTCTTATCTCAAAGAATTAGCATATTTCATCTGACCAATAAAAGAAGTGTTTGTAATACAAAAAAAGAAAAAGTCAACCTTCAAATAATTATGTTCAGTTATGCACTCAATACTTGTTCGGGAATCCTTTTGCAGAAATGACTGCTTCAATGCGGCGTGGCATGGAGGCAATCAGCCTGTGGCACTGCTGAGGTGTGATGGAGGCCCAGGATGCTTCGATAGCGGCCTTAAGCTCATCCAGAGTGTTGGGTCTTGCGTCTTTCAACTTCCTCTTCACAATATCCCACAGATTCTCTATGGGGTTCAGGTCAGGAGA
>JACXGM010022796.1:0-16513 GCA_016801145.1 Umbra pygmaea | reverse complement strand
GGCATTAGCCTACTGTACATAGCAAGCTATCTGGCATTAGCCTACTGTACATAGCAAGCTATCTGGCATTAGCCTACTGTACATAGCAAGCTATCTGGCATTAGCCTACTGTACATAGCAAGCTTTCTGGCCTTTTTTGCTTTCACAACACCATGTGAAATAATCCTATTAATCATGAAGAAACTTTGCCTGGGAAATATTATTGTACTAGCCAGTGTGACCTACAACTTTAGCTCAGTTTAATAGGCTTCATAAATGTGTTCACTCCCATCAGCTGAAATGTTTTGGTCACAGAGGGGAGAAAGGACATGGTTAGTTCAAGTGTTACATAGTAGCCTGGAATGACTCGTTACCAAACGTATACCTAAAAATACCATTTGAGGTGGAATCAAATTAGGCTACCATGTTGATTGGTACTGCTATATAAAATACCATTTTAGATCTAGAACTCAGCAACACCATTTCTCCAACACCTTACTAAAGGAATCACACCTCACATTCCACACTACCAGGGAACTTTTCTTACTCTGTTCATGGAACCTCCCATCTTCTAAGGTAAAACAGCACTTAAGCCATGCAGTCTGTTAGCATCGACTGCAGAGTGGCCTTTACCCTCCCTGCAGCACGCCTTTGTGTGTACAGCGACCCATCGCGGTATAACCGTGGCTGCCGCAGAGAGCGCGCGGGACCAACGTCAGGGACAGAAAGCGGTTAACTCTGAAATGTGAAGGCTTTTTAACCTGAAGCCGCTCCTCTGGGCCCAGTGAAGGGCAGCGTTCTGGAGGTCTTTTACAAAAGCCTATAAGACTCACGTTTTCATTTACTGCAGCAGGAATTCAAATAAAGAATGGCTTTAATATAAACTGGTGGGGGTGGCTGTTGCGGGCAGGTGGGCGGTGTTAAGAGTAGTTCATGAGGGATGTGGTGAAAAGCTGTTCATGCGTACTGGAGTCAGTGTGCATGGTGTAAGGGTAGTGTGCCTGTTGTGGGTGGGGGGTGTAACGGAAGTACTCCTGTAAACAAACACAGTCATGCATTTCTTTCCTTTTCGAATTTCAACAAATTAACACCTGCCATCGATTTGTCTGGGAAATTGTTGAAGTGTCTCATTCGGCATTTAATACAGGCATCCTCCACGGAATAATAAACGTTTTTGATTTCACAAGTCGTGGGAGTCACAAGCAGAAAACCAGAACCTGATGGGGAAAGAACTTGCAACATGGCTTTTCCAGGCAAGGTTACGGCGAGGCCGCGTGTGTACGAGAGGATGTTATTATGAGTCTCTTTTGTTCTGCTGATTGTAACTGTTGCTATGGTAAAGCCAAGTGGAGAGAAGCACATGAAGCCGTGTTCCTCTGCTACACTGTAAATAGAGCTGGCCACGCCTCTTTCACTGCACCGTGCCAAGCCACAGGAATTCCCTCTTTTTTACTTCATCCCTTTCTCACTGTTCCCGCTTTCTCCGAGAGGCCAATGGGAGGTTGTGTCAGGACTAACCAACCAATGAGACTCCTTTTCTGTCAAGACATTCCTCATTGCTCATATGCAAAACACTTGTATTCCTTTTAAATGTTCTTCTTGAAACCTCTTCTAATGTGTCTGTTTGCACAAGGGTGAATGAGACGGAAGTCTAGCACTAGAGTGTGATAAAGGAAGGACATTGTAGGAAGAAGTGTTTACTGAGGAAAAGTCTGGCTCTGTGCTTCTCCCCCTTTCTAAATCCTGTGAGGAGGGATTCTGAAAAACACTGGCTGGCATTGTTGAAGCCACCTGGGTGAATCTCGCTTTGATTTCATAATCCATGTCATATGCTCCAGATAAGACTCATGTAAAAGACACCTCTGGCTTTTCTTTTTTCTTTTCCTGAATTCACATCTAAAAATAGCACACACGCAGACTCCTGCTAGTCTGGCACCGAGCACGCGGTATGAATGCAGAGGGAGCTGCTGCTTGTATGAGCATGCTGCTCTTTGTTGGGACTGCATTACTTTTGTGTGTTTGTGTGTGTGTGTGTGTGTGTGTGTGTGTGTGCGTGTGTGCGTGTGTGTGTGTGCGTGTGTGTGCGCGCTGGGTGTCCATTTATCACACTTGTTGTGACTGGATGTGTGTGTCTTTCATGTGTGTTGTGACTGGCTGTGTGTCTTTCATGTGTGTGTCAGTGTGAGCCGTCATGCCTGTGTGTTCGCGTGCTGGCGTGCGTGCTGGCGTGCGTGCTGGCGTGCGTGCTGGCGTGCGTGCTGGCGTGCGTGCTGGCGTGCGTGCTGGCGTGCGTGCTGGCGTGCGTGCTGGCGTGCGTGCTGGCGTGGGGGCTGTGACACTGGGGACACTGTGGGTTCGTGTAAACCGCTGAGCAGTGAGGTTTGGAAATCATCCCACTTTATGGACCAGGCGAGTAAAAATAGAACTTGTGGTGAGCGGCTTAAGGCTAAAAGCCTCTTTTATGTCTTCATTACACATAACATTTGTATTTCAGCAGCACGCTGTGTTTGATTAGCATTGTGGTGCTGAATTTTCAGACGTGCCTAAGCCCTCAGTCTTAGCCGCTCATTGAGTTTCCCCTTCACGCTAATGAACACTGGAGCCAATCCACACTGTGGTATAGAGCTCCAGTCCACTAATGAGCCGCTCCTCCATCCCCCAACACGCGTACAATACAGCCCTCTGACTGCTCTTGTTTAAGCACAACCGTTCTTTGTCACCCTGGCCGAGAGAGAACCCGCAATGACAGAGTATGGAGGAAGAACACATGCCGTCGGGTTGTACTCCCGATGGCTAACAGAGAGAGGGCTACAAACGGACATGTCGAGGTTGAAATTTTTTTTCCCCGTAAGGTCTCATTAGACACTAAGGCCTGAGGTGTGGTGTATGACAACGCTGTTCTGAAGCACAATAACACACCGCATGGGATACGGCCTTGAGTCTTGTATTGACAATATACCACAAACCTCGGAGGTCCCTTATCGCTATTAGAAACCAGTTACCAGTGCAATTAGAAGAGTACAAATAAATGTTTGTCATACTCATGGACATGTCCCGTCACCCCCACATTGTCATCACAGATACATACAAATTTAAATACTAGAACATTATGTATACTATTCTGTCACATCAACGCCTCGTAATTCAGTATCGCCGTTCTACTGAGGCCACCGGCCCGGGGCTACACGATCCAACACAGCCTACCTCTGCTGCACACCCGAGTCTCGTCACTCCTCACCAATCCAACATAAAATCTCAGCTGGGCTGTTCTCTCGCGTTTCTTTTACGAGTGCGCGTGTTGATATTTTCTACCATTATATTGTACCATCATATTGTTATTCATACTTTATTAGTCTTAATACAATAAACCATTATCATCTGAACTTATTTCCTGCCTCCTTTCTCTCGGAAGCAAACGTGTCATTCTACATCTGTTTCCAAACTCACAATTAAAGTCATGGATGTGCCTGACACTGGGAACACAGAATATACATTCACAAATATATTAATTGTAATTTTACTAGGGCATGCATCTTCTAATGTCCTGAATGTTTTCATTCCAACCCTAATTTAACACAGCTGATTCTAATAATTAGCTTGTGATAAGCTGAATGAGGCTACAAGTTAGTGGAACCTACAGGATGTTAGAGATGTCACTCATCTAAAGCTGCCATTAAAGGACGATTCATACCGAGGCATACCTGCCAACCTGCATGCATTTTGCGTACCATTTACGCATTTTCAAGTCAAAGTACGCTGGTACGAAATACTACTCTTAAATACGCAAAAAATGTATTTGCCAGTGTTTTTTATTCACTCTTAACGTTAATTTACTAGTGCTGAGCCATTTACAGGATTCGGTCAAAGGAAAAGAAACTAATGCACCTGCTTCTCCCGCGGGTGACTAGTCTCTCTCTCTAGTAATCGTGATACAACTGCTGGATTCACTCATGGCAGCTCCACCTCGTCCTGTTGGCAATGATCCACCAATGATGCAGAGGAGAATTGAACAAGTCATAGTTTGATAGCTTTTCTGCTGACATCTTAACAGGGTAGCTAAGGAGCTAGCTACAGTAACTAACATTAATAATGCATGTAGGTTAGCTACGTAGTGCTTGTGCAGCTAACTAACGTCACAGCTTTTTTTAGTCAATTAACGGTAGAGACCTTGCTCATTAAAGTCATTTTTAATAATTAAGTATATATGTGTGCATATGTTGTTTTTTGTGTGCTTATTGAGATGGTGGAACATCCACTTCCCAAATGCTGTGCACCACCGCGAAACACTGTGTCTGCGCTGAATACCCAATACGCCAATACCGATACAGATATTTTTTCATCAGCCTTAGCCGATGACCGATACGGGCTGCTAATTCTCTTGAGCTGATGTTTGGAGCTGATACTGCTGCACCCTCAATTTACATCATAGAAATGACACGATGATAACAAATTTTACAAGGTTTAATTGGGTTTAAAAGGAACATTTATTGAAATTAAAACTATATTTAACAAATAGTAAAAACAGGTGAGGTAGAACAAGTAAGAGCAATTAGATAAACAATATTTAACAAATAGTATAAACCGATGAAGGGGCAGTGCATGGTCTGCATTTGAACTGCAGCGTCTCCAGCAACACAGAGCTGCCTGTGTGGATGCCTGTCTGTAAATAATGCCGGGAAAATCAGCAAAAGCAGCATCAGCCGGTAACCAATACACGTAAAAATAGGTCAGATATATTGGCCGGCTGATAAATCGGTGTGTCACTAACATAGAGAAATACAATGTCATTAAATCAACTAAATTGTGAAGTTAAAGGTACTATTTAACAGCTGTAACAATGGAGCTACTTTCTTAGAAACACTAACAACTGTGTTTCTTGATTTTTTAATAATCTAATAAAGTATGTACATATGATATAATGATTCTGTTCACAAGTTTTGATATTGTTACTATTTCTCTATTTTTTTTTCTTGAGTCCAAATGATGTATCCATTCTGAATCCAAACCAATGTTTGTGTAATATAACAGTGAAATAACATTGCTGAGCCATGGCACAAGAATTTCACTGTACATGCAAATACATTTGCATCTCCTGTACATGTGACAATAAATCAAACTTTACATAAATTTCCAAACTGAAACTCACATTAAAAATACCGGTAAGTTGTAATTTACTTAAGTTTCCTCTACAGAAATCTTTATTTCACTGTTATTTTACAAAACCATTGCTTTAGATTCAGAATAAATAAAATCTATAGTAAAAAAATCTAGATTTGAAACTACTCACATATTGGGTCTTCCGCTCTGCATAGAAACACTGTCTGAAACACTTGAACCATCTGGCATGGCTCCTTGAAAAACCTTGGCCACAACAGACTACACGGGATAGCGTTCATTAACTAGCCAATCAACAGCATTGTACAAAGCAGAAGTGATCGATCGATCAATGCATCTACCAATCATGTTTGCCTCAATTGCATTTGTTCAAATATCTGTGAGCATTTTGAGGAAGTGCACTCTTGCCTCATTTTCTGCTTTCTGTGAGTTTCTTCTTTCTCGCCTTGAATTTCATGCAATTCATACTGTAGTCACAAACTGAATACAAATACAACATCTCCATCCCCCTCTTTTTCTGTCGTTAAGAAAGATTAGAAGTATGAAAGCCCGCTAGAGTGACTGGGACACAAATGTTTCACCCAAGGTCTGTTTTTCCCTTAATCCCACGTTTTCCTATTGGCAGATTATTATACCATCACATGACGCATTGTAGGAGTAAATTTTTGCACAAATGATGTGGAAATCTGTACCTTATTAGCTGTGGCAGGTTCTCTTTCTATTTGGCTCCATCTGTTCTTTAAATTTTACAAATAACTGATTTTGTGTTTAATAAGTCTATTAAAATAAAATATGAAACAAAATTATTTTGTGTAGCACTTATAGTTTTTTGTTCAATATTTGAGAGAAATAGACAGGGATTAAGGTACTATTTAAGCATATGTAAATGTTAAGCAAAAAATATACACAAAAATATGTCATAAAATATATTTGATAATTTATTGCTCAAATTCATTTCTCTGTCCACTGTTGACTAGTAACGTTTTAAAACATTACATTTGTGCTTACATAAAATAACATACACAAATTGAATAATTGTCATGTTAAAATAAATTACTGTTGGCCTATTGCACTGGCAACAAGACATTTTCTTAATACATTCAAAAAAGACATTAAGTGGGTCCTAAATTTTTCAATTGGGTCCAACAACATTTTCAAGGACTCGGGCCTTGAAGGTAAAATGGTTGAGAACCACTTATGTAGGCTGTGTGATATGGTGGAATATACATTTGCAGAGGTCGTGTTAAACACAGGATTCAGCTTTTTATGCAGAAAGATCAATGAAAATGCAGGAAAAATATTGTCTTGCGTTCTGAAAATGCAGGTGTATTGGCCAAGTTATCATTTTTTATTGTTCAGAAGAGTTGACCGAAATGTCTGATCTTGCAAATCAAACATGCTCTCCCCTTTTCATGTCTGCATAGTACGTGGTGTGTTTGTGGTGAAGAAAGTTAGTGAAACCTGTTCTTCTCATGTCACTCACTGAAGAATACTGAATGATCAATTGGCTAATTCACCTGTCAGTAAATACACACGAAGTGGATCGCTACGCTGTGGTTTTTAATCTACGGTACGTTGTTGACTCAGCTTAAGAAGCGTCTATGTAGTTACTGAATTGTTTGTGATTCCTTAGGCTGCGGTGCTGGCCGTGGTGCTGAATCCACCTGTTGTGGCTTGGAATCACTGCGTGGGAGTTGTCAGTTTTGCTCCCTCAACTTTCGACATTTATGGCATTGTGCTGTGTGATGAAACTGTGCATTTTAGAGTGGCCTTTTATTGTGACCAGCCTAAGGCACACCTGTGCAATAATCAAGCTATTAATCAGCATCCTGATATGCCACATCTGTGAGGTGGATGGATTATCTCGGCAAAGGAGAAGTGCTCACTAACACAGATTAAGACAAATTTGTGAACAATATTTGAGAGAAATAGGCCTTTTGTGTACATAAAAATGTCTTAGATCTTTGAGTTCAGCTCATAATAAATTAGGGCAAAAACGAAAGTGTTGCGTTTATGTTCAGTGTAGATTATAAAAACAAGGTGAATCATTCTTTTGAGCAGTCAGGATAATTTAAAATTATAAACAAATTCGAGTGAGTGATGGAACTTCATAAATCCACGAGTGCTCGAATGGTTTAATAATGCACATAATGTTTAGACGCTTTACCAGTAAACCGTAATTCAATCCCCTTTTCAATTAAGTATATGTACTATGAAAAACTGATATAATGGATAAAAGTATGATGAAATTAGAACAAAATAAATTATAATTACTCAATGAGTAATGAAAGATGTGTGTTGAACGCCTGCATTGTTTAACACTTTTTAATCTACACTGTCGAGCAAGAACAACATCAGTATCCTTCAGGTTAATGTAATTTGTTATTTATAAATTTAACTTTTCACTATATATTCAATATTTCCTGCATTCTAGAGCCCTGAGTACACACGTTTGTTTATTAAATTAGAACTTATGTAAAATTTATAAAACACAGATCTTTGGAAAGCTAACGCGACATCTGATTTGAAATTCCTGGTGGGATTTGTAAATATTAAATAACATTTGTTAAATGCTGCAGCTATGGATGTTGATATTATAAAAGATAATCTGCATCCCAAATTAAAAAAAGGTAGATGTAGTGCTGAGTTTCGAACATGGTTAGATGTGTGTGTATCAGAAATGAAGTGCTGTGGTTAAAAAATCTAGAGCAACACACCAAGTTATCATCTTCAAATGTTTTACAGACTAGGCAATGGGAAAATGTACAAAAAAGAAAAGATGACTTCATGCATTCAATATGCATCAGAGGAAAATTAATTTCTTAAGAATGGTGACCTTGTAAACTAGGCTAATAATTTGTACGGACTGGCCGATGCTGGCCAATGACCATGGATGTTTCCACAACCGATCTGAGAATGATTTGCACATTTCAAGCGGTTGTGAATGACAGCGGGAGAGAATTTGTGCTACTAAATGACTCTTAATGTATAGAGAGAGAACCCATTTTATCCTCAACAATTTAAATAAAATTTAAATGAAACTGTAGGTAGAACAACAATAGCAGACAACTTGTAAATCTGATTCGAACAACCATTTGCGTAGAGAAGTTTTTCAATTTAATAGTGTCAGTTTTGCTGGTGAGAACTATGGTCTTCTTCCTAGAGACCCGCTTATAAAGCTGTAAAAACAATTTCTTGATATTTTAAAAATAGGAAAAAGGCAGTTCATAGGACATGTTTCCCTACACTATGTAGTGTTTTTTCTGTTGTCAGGGAAACAATATCTATCATTATATTCCGGCACCGAATTATATGAAAGAGTACAGCAAAGTAAAACTGTGCTCTTGAAAAAAATGATTGATTTTAAGAGAGGATGCTGTGTAGTTTGTCCATATTGTTTTTTCGTAATGCCGTTACTTTTTTGTCCCACAATGTGAAACAGCAAGGGTTGGATGACAGAACTGAATATCCAGCTGTAATGCATAAACAATATGTGCGTGTGTGATGGAACGTAGGACAATGACGAGACAAGATTCAAAGTTCCCTCATACAGTAGTTTGCGTTCCGGAAGTTGTTCTATAATAGGCTAATACAATTAATATCCTATAATACAATTTATTTTGTTTAATAGTATAGCTATGAATGACATCACTGTTTTTAGGAAATAAATTCTGTCCAACTAGCAGACAAGGGATTTGAACTCATCTTCTGCATCGTAAGAGTCATTTAACCAATACACTGTGGCGCTGTGTAAATGGAAAACAAATCTTCAGGGATCAGCTTCCAAAGTCAGAGTTAATATAATTAATCTTTTGAGCAGTCAGGATTGTTTTAAACTCACCTGCATTAAGTAATTGAATTAGAACGCATGTAAAACAGATCTTTGGTTAGCTTCCCTTAAAAACGTGATATCTGTGTGAGTACAATAATATCTAAAAGTTTCAAACTGGCTGGGTTTTTTACAGTATAGCATTTTGAACAGTCTAGCACCACTGGAATAGAGCATCTCATGTTAACTTAATGTACCATACATTGACGCTGTATAGTGGAGTGCCTGCGAATTAGACAAGCAAAAATCTGTAGCTTTCCAGGACCAGGGTTGGTAAACCCTGTACTAGGGTGTGCCAATGTCATCATACTCCGGTCTATTTAATCACAATTGATAATCGTAAAGGCTAATAAATATCTACATTTGGCAAATTCTATTCTATTGATCACTCTGTTAATTAGCCGGTGCATTAACGGGCTACAGACAAATAATGGGCTCAGCTCATTAAGACACATGTAATTACAGTTAACAACAGCGTTAACCACTGTACAATGTGTGGAAAGCATTTTATGGCTAGTTTGCAAAATAAATATAGATTGGTCATTAGAACAACTGTAACTAGGGAGTCTGATTCACACAACTGATTGGCCAGAAGTGGATACATGAGGACGAACTGGAGCCATGTTTGTGTTTTCTGTGTGTGTGTGTGTCGAGGAAATGAGGGAGCGCGATTTTCCGGTATTTAGTGGAATGCTTATGTTTTTAAATATATCCTGAAGAATTTACTGAATACAGCTATGATAGGATTGTTATTATTCATCATATTTCTGTCCTACTGTTGTCAATAAAATAATAAAAACTTACAAACATTTGTGAAACAAATATTGACAGATTTATACATTTGGCGGTTGGGGGAAAGAACCAGGGCCTTTTGGAAACCAGTCAGATGCCCTAACCACTAGGCTACCTTTGCCATTTTTTTAAATAATCAATATTGTACAGGGAATAGTTAAAACACTTAAGTGAGGAATATTTGATGAAGTAAGCTTTAAATATCAGAATGTTCTTGCCAAACATTTTTTTTTTCCCATCGACAGGGTTACCAAAATCTATTTTTTTACTTATGACAGTTTTAAGTAAGACGTGTTTGGGACCCTGCTATGAAAGAAACATTTTGTATTCAACGACTTAGCTTTCGTAATTGAAGCTGACTGTCAAATAGATTTCACTTGTTTGAAATTCATCAAGAAAGATCAGGCCATAATTGTGCATGAAGCAGCGCTGATCTCTCTAGTCTGATGCCTGGTCCTGTCCACTCCAGACGATTCACACGTCACTGAGACTTATTCATCATAAATGGGTTCACAATATTTTGTAGGTCAAACTGGTAACAAGTAAGAGCCACATTTGTCTGAATATATTAAAATCTTTAATGAAACCGCGCTCCATGGCTACTTTAGGTTACTCACCTAAACCTTGTTCTATTTACCAAGCCACATTTCTGGCTTGTCTCACATTTTCATTTTTGAATCACACATTCCCACTTAACTAATTCCAATAGATCCAAATTATACCAGAAATAAATTATCACCACAAGGCCTAGCCATACGTTTTTCTAGCTTAAGTTTTTGATCTTATGCACAAAATTGTCCAACTGTCCTAAACAGTAACAAGATTTCAATTCCCGGCACACACGTGGATTTAGATTTAAAAAGTCTTTAATGTGCTTTGCTGTCCTAATTTACTGCAGGAAACATGCATGGAGGGCATGCGCAGTTTTTAAATCTATAATTTTGTGTGATAGTTTATTTCCTTAAATATGCAGATATTTAGTCTCCTATGTTACTGTTATAAATGAGGCCCTGAATACTAATTGGTTAAAATCACATCTAGAGTCTATTTCCTATAATACACCTGTGGTATTTATTAGACTATACCAACGGTATGACAGTACAGCACCTTTTTCTGCTCTGATTTTATTCATTGGTAACTGGTTTGTAATAGCTATAAGGTAACTCAGGAGTTTGTGGTATATGTATATATAAAAACAGAGCTTAGTCATTGTATATTCGCCATACACCACAACCTCTCCTTGTTTTAATAAAAGTTAAAAAGTGAGCATCTCACTAATTAATAAAATTGAGCATCTCACTAAGCTCGCCTGGCTTGACAGATTTGCCAAGTTAGAATTTTGCAACTTCCACGGGTTCAATTGTGCAAAGCAAGCTCATTCATGTACAAGCACCGGAGGGCAGTCGGGCCCATCTTAATGTCCTGCTGCTGCTTCTGTGTTGGCTTGATAGAGGGTGCGGACAGGGTTACAGCCACTCAGCCAATAAGCTACATGTTCCTTTGTGCTGAGGACAGAGCCCAGCCTTGTTCCACAAGCCCCATGAGCTGGAACCTCTAAGCCGGCCACGCGGCCATCGGGCCAGTCTGAGACACATTACCAACAGAACCCAGGCTGATTTTGCTGCTTCTGCCAGAACCTCCACTATAACACACACCAGCCAGCAGCAGCACATAGCTGCCATTCCTCACATCCTTTCAGTTTCACACAATGGAAACAAATGAATGCAGCAGCTATTCTCTCCGGATCTCATTATTTTCATCACCAGATTGTTTCCACCACCAATTCTACTTATTTGCGGTCTGTTGTGTGACACCACAATACTCTTTTTTTCTCCTTCCTTCTGGGACAAAAATCCTTTTCAGATGATAATAATGAAGACGGTCGTTTTCGAAGTGCCGGTGCTGCTTGCGTCGCTCTCTCGAAAGGTCATGGTCTCTGTTGCATCGAAGACCTTTGTTGGCTGTCCCAAACCGATTCGCGCTATGTAAGCAGATGGGTCTGACATGGCCAGCAGTGTGACCTTTAGTAAAGAAGGGGATGGTCACCGTTACATACCCAGAGAGGAGAGCCTTTACCTGGGCACTCTTTCAGGAGGAACCCCTGTGGTTCTGCAGCCTCAGAAAGTGTTCAAGGCCAACCGCCCTCTTAAGTTCACTAGAGGCTCGGCAGTAATGATAACTGATAACATCCCATAGACAAAAGCATTACATACATAAACTAGCGGGTATCAAGTTCCTACACATGACACCACACTGATTTGCATGCTTTCTTCTTTTCCACCCATTGTCTGTTGAGATGGTGCTCCACAATCAGAAGAACAGTGATCATAGATGACATACAATCACAACTGAAAGGCCTCTGGCCGCGTTTCTACAATGTGTGTAGCAGTTGCAGGAACAGCTAATGCATCACGGTTTTATGGTTTCAGGTGGCGTTATACAACCCGGACCAGGATGGCAGTGACAGCCCGAGGAGCAGCCTTAACAACAGCCTGTCCGACCAGAGTCTGGCTTCCGTCAATCTGAACAGCGTGGGCAGCGTGCACAGCTACACCCCGGTAAGACCTGGAAGTGCCTTACCCACAACACACCACATCACCGGGGTCCCATCTCTACTATTTATAGAGTGTGGATGTCAAGGTTTAACCACAATGATCAAACTATAAGCCAGGTACTACACAAAATAAGAGTGTCCCTGTTGTTAGGGAAGGTAGACATTGCAGCCGGTCTTCAATTGCAGTGTGTATGTTACAGGGTGGTTAGTTGAGAGCCTGGCCTTTCACCACAGTGAACTGGCTCCCGTCAGTGCGTTACTGTGAATCTCAGATCAGCTGAGCGACTCAGGAGTTTCCTTTCAATAGACTCATAGGAGCCGTAGACGAAAAGAAAAGAGGTTGAGGGGGACGGGCGCCGGTCCAGAATTTGGGGGGGTTGGGGTTGAACACGCTCTTGGAGAGCAGACAAAGGGAGCTGCAGCCTGTGATGTCCTCCCACCAGAGATGCCCCCTTCTTTGGTGCGGTTCTCCTATTTCCCAGGGTGCTTGGTGCTCCAGGCTATCTGCATCGATCCAGTCAGACTGATGGATGTTCCTCCAGCGCTGCCCAGGCCAGAATCTGTTCTTACTGCCGTCTCACTTCAGCCGGGCAGACCGAGAGCAGATTCTATAGCAAGGCCATACATAATGCAGCCCAGCAATAAGGCTTCAAAGACCCGGCAGTTGTTGCGGATGTGTACTTTAACATCAAGAGTACTTCATAAGTGACTGTGAGGAATCTCCCTAGCGACAGAGAGTGAGGGGGCTTACAAAGGATGTTGATTCAATGGAGGGCAAGTAAGGCTACCAGCTGGGAACGGATGAGCAAACTCACAACAAAAGTTCTGCAATCTTACTGCCGCTGGATGCCTTATGACGGAACGTTGAGCCAACTGTCTTTTACAGTGAACCTGATCGCTCCATTCTTGGTTTCCTTTTTGTTTGAAAACCCAGTATACCTTGAAACTTTTTGATATTTAATGTAGAAAATAAAAGGTAGGCTCTGTGAATCCGAGGCGTGTCTGCAGTTCCAGAATAGGGATTTATATAAATGTTCTCCTCACGCTAAACGTCATTAGACAATGTGGCTTGCTAGATGACAATATTACATACACCTAGGGCTGGGCGATATGGCTCGATATAACTCGATTATGATATACAATGTTTTCCGCTACGATATTGTTGACGATGTATTTAAATATATACTCTATAATATGCACTCTATAATTGCCTGTATAAACAGATTAAACAGCAGAATCTACACTTACAGCAAATTATACACTTGAAATCAATTCACAGCATGTGTTATATATGTCTATTTCATATTGGAAAATGCTCTGTATCATATTGTGATATAAAGGTTTGGCCATATCGCCCAGCCCTACTTACACCCTCTTACACAAGAGGAGAGCACATCCACCTCCACACATACTGAACCCCAGGAAAATGTATGCCCATTTCTGCAAGGCTTTGATATTGATTTTTGTTTTAAATATATTTGGTAGGCCAACTGTGTATTGGCTTTGTGTTCGTTTAGGTTGCTCTTTCAATACTACTGTATCTGAAGCTGCAAACAGTGATTAAGACTGGGCAGAGCATCTAGTTGTTTAGTTTCAGGAGTGCTCACTCTCCACGCTTAATATTCTGACGCTTGTATTTATCAAGGCTTCTGATGTCAGATTAAGTGCACTGGAAAGAGATGTAGGCCTACATCGCAGGTTGGAGTTTGTCATTTGTATCTTGTCCTGAGGTAGATTTGCCCCCAATAGAAATGATTTGATGGTTGCCTTAATGTGGAGAACCTTCGGCTGACCAGGGTCAATGCTTGTTCACAGTCTGACCCTCAACCGTTGTTTTTTATGGAAATACAGGGACTTTACAGATTTGGCATGCAAGATCCGCCCTCATTGTTGAGTCAACCAATCAACATAATTTCTGCCTCCAGGGCAGCTCTGCCTCCAGAACAGAACTAATGACGAAGAAGACTAACCTGCCCTAGATCTGACTCACTAAAAATAGAACCATGTTTTGCATGCAATGTTTCAGTTGTACTCCAGCAAACCCCCCCATGTTTGTCATTCTGACAGCGTAGTCAGCACTCTCCAGCCGTTACCCACGGTGTCTGTATTTGAATAACGGACCACAGCCCTCAGTGCCAGGCTCTAAGAAGTATCAAAGGCGTGGCTGTAACTCCCAGCTGGGCACTGAGCTCCCCTGTGTTCCCCTGTGTCTGTTCCCCTGCAGGTGACGAACCACCCAGAGGCCGTGTCCCAGACCATGAGCCTCCAGCAGCCCCAACAGCCCCAGTACAGCATGCCCGAGCGGGACAAGCAACTCCTCTTCTCCGACTTTGAAGATCTCAGTGCCTCCTTCCGCAGCCTTTACAAGTCTGTCTTTGAGCAGTCCTTCAGCCAGCAGGGTGAGTGCTCGCCCAGACACCCAGACTTGTTCTTAAGGACACAGGGTTACTGTCATGCCATTGCTTCCACCAGCTGTTCAGAGTGAATGTGGCACTAATTAGGTTTAGTGAGTTGGATGAGTAGTTATTCAATAGACAGTAGCTCCCATGCAGATCTTTATAGCTGTTTTCATTGGGTTCTGTCAGTAGCGCTGAAGCCACAGGCTTCATTCCCAGTGCTGAGCACAATATATTCATAGCAGAGTAATGACCATTGTATGATGTTATATGAAAAAACACTATGCTCGGAATGTAGGACACCTAAATCTTACTTTAATCTGAAACATTTTGTGTGTACTGTCTTTAATTTGAAGATTAGAAGATTTCAGCATTAAGCCTTTAGAGCACTTGCCATGATGATATTCATTTTTATGATATTATAAGGTGATATTTTGCAAGGCTAAACTGAGTTTCTGTAAATGTGTGGTCGCTCTTTAAAAGGGACTGCTTTTTGTTTGCAATCTGACTGATGAACAGAAGGAACGCGATAAGGGGGTTATGGACTGCTGGCGTAGACATTGGTTTTTCTTGTCTAACCTACTTTCACAAATCAAATGCGTTTCATGCTAATGATTTCCAAGTGGTCCTCTGCTTTAATCTATCTATGTTTCATTAGTTTACAGTTGTTACCTTTTTTATGTGCATAAAAAGCAAATCTCTTAGTCAGACGAGCCCTTGCAATTAAAAAACGTAAATAAGCGAGCGCGGAAAGCGAGCCAGAGAATTTCACACCCTGGTGCAGTAGACAGTGAGCTAATTCACCGGCTTTGATAATAGGTAATGAGCTGGCATTATTATTCTGGGGGCTGCGCGCTAATTGCTTTCTGTATTTCCCTGGTCGGACAATGGGCTTTCTGTGCCGATAAGAGATGCACCTTTGTCACCCCTGCAGCGAGTGTTCTGGGGCGATTGCGGCAGTATGGGGCTCGAGTCAGCTCTAAAAGCACTCCAATGAAATGGGTTTAGCGTGCCAAAGCCGTGATGGACATGGCCTCTTAAGAACTGCTCCCCTACACTCAGATGATTGCTGTTGGCTGGGCAGATGTTCACGGTTCATCCGTGCTTGTTTCAAAATAGTACGGCAGGGAGAGAATGTCAAAAGAATTGGTTGGGAAGAAGAAAGGTGGAGGTTCTCTGTGGAGTGCCGCTGTTGCAGAATCACTGCTTTAGCTCATTCAAAATGGCAGCCGGCTGGTTTCAAAAGCAGTTCTCTTCCTAGCTCTTTTAGGTATGACACTGTCGTCGTTGACGTCAATTAATTCTTTAAATGAACTGGCACCCACAGGACAAGATGTTCAGGGACTGATGGGTAAAATGAAGTTGGATAGTAAGTTGGTTGTCCAATCCAGCTCTCTTGGATTCTTTAAGTGACATTTTCGCTGGATAGTAGTGAATAGTGTTTGTGAAATGACAAAAATGTAAAGACTTCGCTGTGGTTTCTTACACTGTATGTACAAACTATGACTGAACTTGTGTTTTGTCTGTCTCTGATTTGTTTGTTTAATGTTTGTGTTTTGGTGTCTGTTTTTGGTGTCTGTTTTTGGTGTCTGTTTTTGGTGTCTGTTTTTGGTGTCTGTTTTTGGTGTCTGTTTTTGGTGTCTGTTTTTGGTGTCTGTTTTTGGTGTCTGTTTTTGGTGTCTGTTTTTGGTGTCTGTGTTTGGTGTCTGTGTTTGGTGTCTGTGTTTGGTGGCTGTGTTTGGTGGCTGTGTTTGGTGGCTGTGTTTGGTGGCTGTGTTTGGTGGCTGTGTTTGGTGGCTGTGTTTGGTGGCTGTGTTTGGTGGCTGTGTTTGGTGGCTGTGTTTGGTG